>OX463778.1:35465570-35765570 GCA_949825025.1 Siphlonurus alternatus
GACGTCGACTACGTCAAGTTGGATGGGTGCTACGCGGAGCTAAGCGACATGGAGACCGGTGCGTAAAACGAAAAAAATAAATAAATAATAATAAGAAATAAAAAAAATAGCAGGGAACAGTAAATGTTAGGTTATAATATCAGGATATATATTATATAGTAATTAAAATTATAAAAAGGATCAGAAAGTCAGAAGATTATGATAATTAACCTATATATAAGAAGTTTTTATTATGCTCGGGCAATTGAAACTATAAATACAAGTAACTATAACCTCAAAATCTCACTACATGCACCGTAAATATTTTTATAATTTTTTGTTTTACAATAAATAATAATAAAGTAAATCGGTGCATGAGTTTTGAGACAGATAGCAATCGATTCAACATTATTTATATTATATATAGTTACTTTTATATATATACAGTAAAGCGGAAGTTAAGGCTATTATACTGATAAATGCTTATAAATATGCATGCATAATGCACTGTATATGTTAGGATGTTATGACGAAGTGATTTTACCTATCGATAAAAAAATAACGTCGTGACTCGATCATGATTTAATTCACATAAAGTTTTTTTTTTAGTTCCTTCCCAAGTGTTTTACAAATTTTTTTTTTTTCGCATGGCATGATCATCATGCAGAAAAATGATAACTGTTCTAATATATAATTAATAACCTTATAATTATATGTATATATATATTATATATATATATATATATATATATATATATATATATATATATATATATATATATATATATATATATATATATATATATGTTAGCACCCAAAGCCGAATTCGGGCAAAAGCCGAAAAAAATGCTCACATCTAGTTCTGCGCATCACGAAATGAGCCAAAGCCGAAGTGAGTTTTTTTTTCGGCTTTGGCGCATTTCATTTTGAACAAAACTAGATCTGCTCAAATCGAAATGCGCCAAAGCCGATATGAGATTCTACTTCGGCTTTGGCGCATTTCATTTTGAGCAAAACTAGTTCTGCGCATCGCGGTTTGAGCAAAAGTCGAAATGATATTTTATTTCGGGTTTGGAGCAAAATTTTGAGCACATCTAGTTTTGCGCAAAATAAAGATGATTTTAATGACGAGATGATGTTTTTAATTTTAGTGAAATTAATTTTAATTTTTTAAAAAGAAAAATAAAAAACTAAACTTATAATAAATATTAATATTGTGACCTAATATCTTTCAAGCGCTGTTTAAAAATAAATTAATTAGGGAAAAAATAATAACTTTAAAATGTAATCATATACAGTATACGTACATACCTTATAAAAATATTGTAGAATCTGTTGTTTTTATAAAACACTCCCCATTTCTGTCACTTAATTACTATTTGATGATGTTTTTGTTAAATTAATAAATTTTTTGTTTTAAGAACTGCAGCTCAAATAAAATAGACATATACGCCACACGTTTTAAAGTATTCTTTAGATTCACTCGCTCTCACCATTAGAAATACAATATTGTCACGCACGCACGCACTTGTAAATTTCATAGTTCTATTTCTTCGAACATTGTAGCAGCCACAATACATAAACATATACGGCAATCAAATGGGGTAATTTGATTGCAGAGGTAAAGGCTACTTTCTTATCTCGTTGTACCGATGTATTGCATGATAGCCTAATTCTAAGAAATTGCAGCTATAAGTATATGATTATACAGACTAAACTTGTTGGCCAACAATTTTTGTGTGTGAGCGAGTGAAATCTAAAGAATATACTTTAAAACGTGTGCAATGGCGTATATGTCTATTTTATTTGAGCTGCAGTTCTTAAAACAAAAAATTTATTAATTTAACAAAAACATCATCAAATATTAATTAAGTGACAGAAATGGGGAGTGTTTTATAAAAACAACATATTCTACAATATTTTTATAAGGTATGTACGTATACTGTATATGATTACATTTTAAAGTTATTATTTTTTCCCTAATTAATTTATTTTTAAACAGCGCTTGAAAGATATTAGGTCACAATATTAATATTTATTATAAGTTTAGTTTTTTATTTTTCTTTTTAAAAAATTAAAATTAAAAACATCATCTCGTCATTAAAATCATCTTTATTTTGCGCAAAACTAGATGTGCTCAAAATTTTGCTCCAAACCCGAAATAAAATATCATTTCGACTTTTGCTCAAACCGCGATGCGCAGAACTAGTTTTGCTCAAAATGAAATGCGCCAAAGCCGAAGTAGAATCTCATATCGGCTTTGGCGCATTTCGATTTGAGCAGATCTAGTTTTGTTCAAAATGAAATGCGCCAAAGCCGAAAAAAAAACTCACTTCGGCTTTGGCTCATTTCGTGATGCGCAGAACTAGATGTGAGCATTTTTTTCGGCTTTTGCCCGAATTCGGCTTTGGGTGCTAACATATATATAATATTGTATAAGCAAAGTATTTTTTTTATTTATGTAATTATAAAATTTATATAATAATTTTCAGTAATAAAATCTTCTATTATATAATGCAAATTAAGGAGTAGTTGTTACTTTATATTTTATACTCCAATGTTATGAAAATGTACAGTTTTTAGAAACAATTAAATCTCAAATCCACAGGCTATCCCGAATTTGGCCAACACATGAATGCAACTGGACGTCCAATGGTTTACTCCTGCAGCTGGCCAGCGTATCAAACCGAAGTGGGAATTGACGTAAGTTATAACAACTAATATAAGTAGATAATTAATTAAGTACATTAAATAATATATTCTGCTCGTAATTATTCAACCAATTTACAACAATTTTCTTTGTTACGTGTTTTAGCCCAACTACGCGGTACTCGCTGAACACTGTAATCTGTGGCGAAACTTCGATGACATTCAAGATTCCTATGCCAGCTTACGTCACATCCTAGACTACTTTGGAGCCAAGCAGGACAATATGGTACCTTTTGCTGGACCTGGACACTGGAATGACCCCGATATGGTAATATATTTTACTTATTAAGCATATACAATTTTTTTTAATGAATTTTGCTGTTCTTTAGCTTCTTGTTGGAAACTACGGACTCAGTTTGGATCAAAGCAAACTTCAGATGGCACTTTGGGCTATATTAGCAGCTCCTCTATTTATGTCAACGGATCTACGCACCATGAAACCAGAACACAAGGAAATTTTACAAAATCGTCGTATCATCGCAATTGATCAAGATCCTCTTGGAATTCAAGGCCGCATTGTTTACAACGTTAGTAAAAATGATTATTAATTATTATTACAACAATTAAATCAAAACTCTTGCATAATGTACGTATAGCAATAATTTAATAAGTTAAAACTCCAGTACTCTAAAAAAATTATAACTAAAATACATCATTATAGCATATAACACACGAGATCGTTAATTAGATCACTGCAATGCATGTGTAAATTCATGATAAAACTATATGGTGTAAATTATAATAAGCTTAATTACTTGCACTTATATATATATATATACACGCGTGCAAATTTTTTAAAATAATCTTTTAAATCTAAAATTTCTAAAATGTTATTTATTATTTTATTAATTTATAAAAATTATAACTATCTATATATTATGCCATGCTTCAAATTTTTAGCTTAAATTTTCAGTATTTTAATGTAATGATCAAATTCACACATACTAATGACATATATTTTTAAAAAAACTTGCAGGTGAGCAAGATCGAGATCTGGACTCGCAAACTCACGCCAGTGTTCAATGATGAGTACTCATACGCCATAGCTGTGGCAAGTCGCCGCGATGACGGCTACCCTTACCGCATCAACGTGCCTCTGCGAGACATAGGACTGGTACACCCAGCCGGCTACAAGGTTCAGGTATGTACCTGTACCTGAGACAGCTGGAGTTGTAGCTGACACAGGGATATCGTCTATATTAATCTGTATGAAATTCATTGGAGTACCGACCTAATTTTTTTTTATTGCAGAAATGGATAGAGGGTGCAAAGTTAAGCTACCCTGATTTTTTTCAGATTTTTTACAGTCCTGGAAGCATTTTTAAAAAATTTTGAAAGTCCTTTTTTTGACGTTACGAGGCGCCTCTCTCCTTAATTAAGAAAAGGATTATACGACTTGTCACCGCGTGACGTCACAAAAAGGACTTTCAATAATTTTTTAAAAATAGTTCTGGCCGGGCCTCAAAAAAATCTGAAAAAAATCAGGGTAGCATAACTTTGCACCCTCTATTCATTTCTGCAATAAAAAAACTGAGGTCGATACTCTCCATTTTAAACATCTTAACTTTTGCAGCCTGTAAAGCAGGCAACTTTTTCTACATCTATTCTGAAAAACAAGATCATGCATAAATTGAGAAACGCAGTTTTGTATTGAACTGCGTGAATAGGCATTACATTTTGTAAAACATTAATATACAGTATTTAACACTTTAAATTCTCAATATTCCTGCACTGTATTATCAGTCAAAATTTGCTACAATTTTGCTAACAAAAAGTTGCCTAATATTTAACTTACATGCAGGCTTTGAACTATTATTAAATTTATTTAAAATCTGCAACATGAGTACGGTCAGAGTACGTACTATAAGTTCATTTGATTTCTTCATCAATGCGTATTAAATTCTCTGCTCTTTTTATAAATCAAATAATGAAATTAAAATGTGATATGATACAAGTATATATATATATATATATATATATATATATATATATATATATATATATATATATAAATATACATATATTTAGTTAGATACCATGTATAACTATAATATATGCACACATACATATTAAAATAATAATAAAAAAAATTAAAGCACATATTTTAATGTTAGTTAATGTAAATAATACTCTACAGACTCTATAGGTTGTATAAATTTAATTGTCTGCTACAGGATGTTTACGGAGACGACACAGAGACCATCATGACTCCAGATTCTATAATTGACGTCAGAGTGAATCCCTCAGGTATGTTAAGCTCCATATCGCGAATCAACAATGTCTAATCTCTCCCATTGCCATTTATCCTATGTTTCAGGAGTGGTGTTTTGGAGAGCCGACATCATTGCAGCTTAGATCACCAACTTTTATTACAACAATCAGACAATTGCTCATCAACTTTCTCTCACATTCCCTTACTGCTTGGTATACTGATATTGAAGATTTTTTTACAATAAAATACTTAAAATTATTATTTTGCTTATTATGTCTAAAGTTAACCTACCTACAATAATTTAAATTTACAGCACAATAAAATTATTTCTCTGAAGGCAAGGAATTAAAGTGGTAACACGTCGAATCAAGGAACGGACTAGGCTGAAACGGCCCACCGAGTGAGAAAGAACGACGGCCCACTAGGCGGGAACACTCGAAAGGCTCCGCCCCCCAGTAGCCCGCCGCAGGCGCGATTTTTTTAGGGTTTCACTAGAATTTTTCCTAATTTACACTAAATTTTTAACAAATTAAACTAAAGAGCTGTAATAAAATTTTAATATTAACTGCATACAATTAATATAATCTATATCGTAATACCAAGTATTAAATTATGATGGTCCATAATTTTAATTAAGTGTAACGATATACTTTTATAAATTTCCTAAATGCATATGAAATGGAAAAAAAAAACATTTATAAAAGGCGAAAAAAGTATAATAATTTTTTTCTGAAGCACTACAGTGCTTTTGAATACACTGCATTTTATTGATTGATTGGTTTTGGTATTTTGAGGCAATTGACACATTTTGATAATGTATGCCCGGAATCCGGAATGCCCCCATACACTGCATTTGTTTACTTAAATTTTAAATATATTTAAATTTACAAATATATTACTTATATTTTGTATACTCTTTCAAAGGTTATCTAACAAAGTTAGTCCAAATAATTTTTAATCACTTTTAATTAAATATTTTACTGAGATTTTATATTTGACTAATAATAAATTAACAGCTCATTTTAACTGTTCCAAATGAATTTTCAAACTTTATTATATATATTTCAAGAGACCCACAATTTTCTTAATGTTATAAATGTCACATTTCCATTGGAAATTAGTAGTGATAATACTGATAATGCTTAGAAATACAGCAAATTAAATACGACAGCAGGTAGTTAGAAAATAAGCCTAATGAGGAAAATAAATAAATTTAATGTTAATTGCATTATAAAAAATCATAATTTTGTAATGCATGCAGAGATCACCTTTTTAGCTTTAGTCGGCCCGATCGTGTACCCGCAGCTGGCGATCGGGTATGTTCTTACAAAAAAACATATTTTTTTGTAGTAAATTAAATTAATGCATTTAGGTAATAGAAATTTATAAATCAGCATTGCATTTAAAAAAAAAAAAAAAAAAAAAAACGGAAAAAAATGTAGTAAATAAATACGAATCACAAAAATCTAAAAATTAATCTAATGGCTCATTCTTTTTTCTCTCAATTTTTTCATTCCTAAAATTAATTATATAGTACTTGATTTTTAATGTTGCTTTCACATTAATATAAACGATCAGAGCCCAATCAGCTCAGAAGGCTCTGATTATAATCTGATAGGACAGAATATAATTTAAATACGCAATTTAAAAGATCGCGCGGTTAAGGATCGTCGCCTCTACCGCCTCTACCGGCCTCTATTAAGGTGGATTTTCATGGGCGGCAACGGCGACGCGGCGCGATTTTAACTTAAAAGCTATGAAATCCTATGCGGCGGCGAATTCGCAGGTAATCGCGTTAATTACGATGCTCTTTTTCTTTTAATCGCCCAATATGGCCGCCAATGGATGTTACAGCAAGTGCGCATTATTCGCGTCGCGTCGCATGGTAAAAATCGCCATGTGAATCCGCCTTTACTCTATTATCCGGTGCAGAGCGGTCTAGACCGCTCTGTCCGGTTTTATCTTCTTCATCCCACAAATAAAGCTACTGCATGCACTTTCATTGCCCCTGCAATTCCTTCATCAATTTATGTAAGAGAGTGCTCTTTAATTTCATTACTTACTGTATTTATTTTGTTATCATTTTGACTATTTCCCTTTTCTTTTCTTTCTTTTACCCACTTTTTTTTTCTTTCTGACCGGCGGCTCACCCACCCACCCACGCTTGGTTTGGTGGATCGGTGGGCCAATCCGTGCCGGCGCCCAGTATTAAAATAAAAAAAAAAACTCGTATGAAAGTTATGACAAAAATTTAAAAAAATGTTCTCCTCTACATCCCTTATATATAAAAATATCAGGTAAACAAATTGGAGCTAATTTTTGAGTTATTAATTTTTTAAGTCGACTATACTTCGGAGAGATGGAACTTCCATGTTAAATTAATCAACTTTAAAATTAAAAATTCATAACTCAAAAACTAGCTCGAATTTGTATACGCTAGTTGACAGTGGCGGCTCGTGGGCTTGGACATAAGTGTGTCTGCTGACAGCGGTGCAGGCAAACACATTCGGGGGGTCTGGGGGGCGGAGCCCCCTCCGCCCCCCAGTAGCCCTCCGCAGGCGCGATTTTTTTCGGTTTTCGCTTAAATATCTACCATTTTTTATAGAAAATTCATTTAAAATAAATATAAGTAGTAGTTGCAATCAATATCTATTGTCTGCAAAATGTACGAAGTAATTGAACTTTCAGAGTTAATAAGAGTCGTGAATTTTTTAATTTAATTAATTCATCATAAAAAATAAATAAATTTATTTCTGAGACGGAGTATATAAAATGAAAATAAACGTAAATATAACATTTAAACAAAAAAAAAATACAATAAGTAGGGATGCTAATAGAATAACATGTAAAATTACTTATAATTTTAATCTATTACGAAAGGAAAACCTTAAACCTCAAAAAGATAATCTGCTAATGCTCTGAGATGTTTGAAAATTTCGCGCACCATGCAGCCATATGCGCTGTGATTGGGCAGCTAGGCGCTGTGATCACTGTGATTGTAGAGGAGGAATAGATGATAGGAAAAAAAAGTTAACTGGCAAGTGACGTCCTACAAGCTGCATTTGATTTTAATCGATCATAAGTACCATCAGGACCTCCCAAATCAAAATTGCCCGAAATTGCTGCATGGGAACATCCCGCAATTCCGGGTTTTTTGAGTAAATTATGCAATATAAACTTGAAATTACCATGCAGTCCAGTATGAAAATAAAATTACAACAAAAATATTTTTAGAATCTCCATATTACGTACTTTCTGAATATGTGCGACTTTCTTCAATCAATTAAAATTTTGAACCCTAATTAATTAAATTTGTAAAATTATCCACTTTTTGGATGTACTCTTTTTATAATTGCTTGCAAAAAAATTATGTTAGGGAGAAATGTTTCAGACAAAAGTTGTAGGCAATAAAATTATAAATGTATAGGTGTCCAAAATTTTTAATTTTCGGTTAATTATTTTTAAATTTAGGGTGTTTTTCACCTTTCCGCGCCCTCTCCAGCCCCTGCATGTACCATTAAATTATATCGTATTAACTAGCATAAATCGGTAGATAGTGAAGATTTTACTGCAATTATTTTTAATTAGGGACCAATATGTAATATGGTCTATGAAATTTGAAAATTAAAAATCCGGGACACTCGAAAAAAAATTTTTTTTAATTTTTTTTTGTTTTTAATTTTTTATTGAATAATATTACTAATACTAATATACGTATATATGTATGAAAATAAATCATATTTTTATGTACTCACAACACGTGTACTGCTATCGACGTCATATAACATTGTATCTTATTAATATTTTGAATGTATTAATTATGATTATCGTAGTAAACTGTTGAACCCACGCATATAACTGCAAAGGTTTCCTACTTTTATATTTGAGAATTTTTTAGAGAGTCCATCCTTGCAGCATTTTTGCAGACCCTACAAAGAGCCCTTCTATACAGTGTATAAAATATAGATAATATGCAAATATATACATAAGACTGAAAATTGATCGACACGTTATATATTTATATATAATATATATATATTTTATATATATTTTTACAAATTTACAATTAATGTTTACTGTAGACTATATTTTATTAGTATAACCACATGAATACATGCAGTTATTCAATCTTCTGCATCATCCTCGTCACTTTGTCACCTTCTGTCACGACGTCATTTTTGCACCTATATATATACTTTTGCAACACATGGCATACATATACTTCACAGCATCTGATTCCATTTCTATTGCACTTGTTTGACGATGAGCAATGATTTTTTCCAGCGCAGCTGCAGAAGTATTATTGTATAGCAGTTCTATTAAGCTTGTTGGCCCTTCAACCAATACTGCGTTAAATGTATTGCCTGTTATTTCCCATGGCATTCGTAGTTACGAGGATCGAGATATGGTATATTATTTAAGAAGGTTTGCATTTTGCCAAATAAATGCTTGCCATAATTAATATATATAATGCATAGTACGCTTGACATGTTGTAAAAATGCTGGCTCTGATGGAGGTAGTCGCTCAATAGGTTGATTTATCTGTGAAGCAATTTTTGCGCTTAGAACATTGACATTATCCGCGTTGAATTTAAACGATGGGTCATATAGAATTTAATAACAAACTTTCTTGCTGCGGACACGTGCGTGTCGTTTAATTATTTCTCCAGTTCCTAATTTTGATAGTTGCAGTAGCTCTGATGGACTATATTTTAATGCAGCCTATAATGCAGCATCATATATATTATTTTGTCATTGTTATGTAAGGACGACATGACATCACATTCTGTGAGTACATGTAATAAAGGAAGTGCATCAACAAACTCAGGTCGCAGTTTTATGTGCAGTAAATGTGTAATTGCTGGTACAAAAGTACAAAACGCCTTAAATCAGATTGAGTTGCTCCGGTTTCCAACCAAGACTTGCTACATTTATTTATTTATCTGGGTATGAAGACGTGCTGATCAGTCAGTGCATGGGTGTAGATGACGTGATGACATTTATAAATTTTAATATATTTCAAAAATTATTGTTTTCTAGCATTTTAAGTTTCTTTTTATAGGTTTTATGCAACGCTCAATGAAGAAAAAATGCGGTTTTTTCAATTAATAGTAGCAAAATTACAAGAAAAGGAATGATGAAGTAGGTTACTAAACAGTAATTCGAGTTTTAAAACTTCCACTGTTATCTAATTGCGTTAATTACAATATTCACACATGAACAAGGGATGACAAATAAAAATTAGTGTCATATTTTTAGATATTTGAAATATGTAAAGCGTTTTTTGATAGAAATATATTAACTATTTTCATTCTATTATTATAACTGTATGAATTATTTCATATAACATAATACGTTGCTGCATGGACTGTAAATTACGCAATCTATAATTAAATCATAAATAATTATTAATTCATTTTGTCAACGATATCACTTAATTACTACGTACATATTTTACTAAAAAAAAAAAAAAAAAAAAAAAAAAATAGTGTCCCGGATTTTTAATTTTCGAATTTCGTAGACCTTAATACATATTGGTCCCTGATTAAACATAATTGAAGTAAAATCTTCACTATTTACCGATTTTTGCCAGCTAATACATATCATTTCGTGGTACATGCAGTGGCTGGAGAGAGCGCGGGAAAAGTGAAAAACACCCCAAATTTAAAAATAATTGCCCGAAAATTAAAAATTTTGGACTCCTATACATTTATAATTCTATTGCCTACAACTTTTATCTGAAACATTTCTTTCTAACATAATTATTTTGCAAGCAATTATAAAAAGAGTACATCCAAAAAGTGGATAATTTTACAAATTTAATTAATTAGGGTTCAAAATTTTAATTGATTGAAGAAAGTCGCACATATTCAGAAAGCACGTAATATGGAGATTCTAAAAATATTTTTGTTGTAATTTTATTTTCATACTGGACTGCATGATAAATTTATGTTTGTACTGCTTATTTTACTCAAAAAACCCGGAATTTCGGGATGTTCCCATGGAGCAATTTCGGGCAATTTTGATTTGGGAGGTCCTGATGATACTTATGATCGATTAAAACCAAATGCAGCTTGTAGGACGTCTCTTGCCAGTTACTCGCTTATTTTAAGAGATAGAGCTCATGAGTTCCTCCTCTATTGGTAGCCCCGCAGCGGCCTCTACAGAAAGGCTGCTCGCTAGACAGACACACGATCATCATTGAGCGCCCATACTGAGCGAGAAATTTGCCGAGATAGCGCTACAACGTTAAACGTGTGTCTGCGAGCGCTGCAGTTTTCTTCGTAGTTTTAAACTTTCTGCTTCAATTTGTTAACAGAAAATTATGTTTTTTCAACAAATAACACTATAAACTACCAGAAAATATTAAAAAACATTAAATAAATATCATAATATTAAGAAAAATTATAAATAAAAATATATAAATATAATTTAAAAAAATAAAATAATTTTGCCAACTTTGCTGGTGTGTCTGCAGTTCAGCAGTATTGTATACCTGGAACATTTCGGCTCTAAATATTAGGCTACAACATGATATGAATGAATTAATGTATTTTACCTTAAATTTATTCAAAATGTACTAAATTCCTACCTCCCGCACTTAAACCTTCTAATAACACACTATATGCATAGACCAGCTACACACAGAGATGGCTAAAAGTTAATCCAAGCAAAAAGCTATGCCCTCAGTCTGACCGGTTATAACCTTAGACAAAAACTCCTCAAGAAAGCAGGAAAATAGATTTATTTTTGACTATTAAAAATACCTATCTATATTGTTTTATAATAATAGACGAGGAAAGATCTTTATGTAAAGAATACCCAATTGTATATGAATAATAAGTCAATGTTTTAATGCAACAATTTAAGGTCAAACAATTTACAATAATTTAATATAATAATAAAATAAGATTTCCAATAAATGAATTTTAATATAATATATAAAACGCCTTATTAAACTTTACTTTAATTACACAGAATATTTATTATACAAATTTGACTATCAAACAATATTTAACTTTAACTATAATTATGTAAAACATTCCAAAGTTTATCTCGCCTATTAACAGAAAGAGAATATTTCACGAGTCAATCGAGCCTCGTCTCTGTACCAAGCTTCTACAGCTATGGCCAAGTGCGCTCGTGATCTCGGAAATATTTGTTGCATACATTCTTTACATAATCATCAGAAAAACCATTTAAATTAACCCTTGGCACTATATAAAATACTCACAGTTTTATAATACGACTTTATACGATGGCACTTGTATAAGAAACTTAACTGATACTTGTTTGGTCTCACACAGAACATGCACAAAACAAATTATAACACACGCGTGCTCCGATGTGACGTAACGATCGCATTCCAGTTAAATACGATAAAACAAGTATGGTCACCAACTGACCAACTCCTCGGAAACTGCCGCGCCGTTCTAGAGAGTGCTCCTCTTTCTCTCCAACCTGAAAACCATTGCTAGCCAAAAAGCTGCCCTCACAGCACCACGTCGCGCCTCGAGCCACCCTTCAGCCGGGTGATTGCACTCGCAGTCGCGCCGGCCTCGCGCTGCTACACGTTGACGTCGGCAGCCATCCTGCTGCTAGACACCGCGGACAGACTAGACGATGGACGAGAGACGAGAGACCTCGTGCAGGCCGCTGCACCGCTTTATATAACCTTAGGGGGCGGGGCTTTTGCAGACAAACGTAATGTAAGACACCTGAAAATGTCGTCTGCTAGGAAACGACCTTCATTGCCTGAAACAAATTTACATGCAAAACCCTCGAGACCAAACGATTAACTAACTTTATGCCATTTAATTGTGCCATCAATTAAATATTAAAATTATTTGCATATTAAAACTTTAAAAATACATCATCAAATTATAAGACCAATTTAACAATTTTTATTTTTTAAGAACGCCTTACATTTTAATCAGCATTAAAATAATTACAACAGCAGTACCCCCCACGAGCCGCCACTGCTAGTTGATATTTTAGCTATACTGATAGGGGATGTAATTTTCATGCTGTGAGGGATTTTTTTTAACACTGCATGGGCGTGTTTTCTTACCCTTAAATATGAACCTTATAATGTATAATGACTCAAAAGACACTAATGTGTCTTTGTAATGACTAAATCTGTGTTTTAAACTTGTTAATAGATTATAAATATGAATTAAAGGAAAGAGAACACCGATCCCGTTTTTTTTTAGTTCCATTTGATTATCTTGTAAACCGTAGCAGACACACAAATTCTGAAAATTTTTGAGAGACAGATTTTAGTACCTAAATGACACAGGAAAAATTTCAAAACAATTATTTGCGACAATTTTATTTTTTTTAATTTAATGTTTTTAGTTTGGCTCTCCATGGGAAAGTCCTATGCTGAAAATTAAAAAATTAATTAAAAAAATCACCTCCAATAATTGTTTTAAAATACAGATTTTCGGTGGCTTTTAGGTACTAAAATCTACCTCTCAAAAGAATTTCAGAATTTATGTGTGTCTGCTAAGGTTCATGTTATTCAAATGTAACTAAAAAAACAGATGATCGGTGTTCCCTTTAAAGAGATTGAAGATGAAATTCAAATATTTACAAACATATTATGGAGACGATGCTTAAAATACCTCAGCAATATTCTGTAAATATCTGAACCAACAAGATTCACCTACTACGGACATCTACTCATGGTAAGGCTTGTTGGTTTATTCTTATTTCTCAAATGGACAACCTACTGTATGAACATTTTTTATTACAGAAATGAATAGAGGGTACCAAATTATGCTACTCTGAATTTTTTTCATATATTTTTTTTTTAAACCTAGAACCATTTTTAAATAATTATTGAAAGTGCGGCCACGTCCCCTGGAGGAGTCAATAGGCATCTTTTTTTTATTTATTATTATATCATATCATACATTATGATATATATGATATAATGGTCTTGGTCCTATCCTTTTTATTAAGGATTCAGGGGTGTCAACTAAACTTTCAGAACTATCAATAATTATTTAAAAATAGTTCGGGTCTCAAAAAAATCTGAAAAAATTCAGAGTGGCATAATTTGGTGCCCTCTATTCATTTCTGCAATTTCATGTAGGTTGTCCATTAATATGTAAAAACTTTTTCTTATAAAAATAAATTTTAAATTCTAATTTCTGCCAAACTTAACTAAATTAGTTCTGCATAGAAAATAAGGTTTGATCCTGCCAAGCACTAACAACACACCTTCAGGGTTTACTAATGCAAGTCATCAGTGCATAAAACCATAATTTTGTCTACTTCTCAGAACATTGCAGTCCTTAATAATAGAAATAATGGTGGAATTGGGAAAAGAATATTGAAAGAAAATAGCTATGGTGGCTGTGCTCACAGATCATTGTACTAGTTATACTACTAGAAAACAAAACAAAATATAAAATTTTAAAAATATAATCAATACTTTATTAACAATTAAGATTAAAAACAAAGTGAATTGATTGAATATTACTACATTATACAAGTTACAAAATAAATAAAAAGCATAAAAAAGAAGTTGAATTGATTGTCTAACCTTACGTTATTTATATCTTACAAGAGCTGTAAGCACAGCAACTCACTCTCTGCCACATTTATATGAACACCAACACACTTTATTCCGACTCTCGGATTACATGTCTGGGCTCACTTTGCGGAAATTGGGACGCTCTTATCAGAGGATTTTGAGTCTCGCATGGATGCAGAGCGTCTTCTCTTGAGCTCAAGCTGGCGACGTTCCTTTGCTTCCTTCTGCCGCTGGGCCAGCAGCTTGGCATACTCAGATGCCTGTTCCTTACGCTTGACTGCGCGACGCTTCTTCAGTGCCAGACGGTGCCTCTTGCGCTGTAACATAGACACAAACCTTATTAGACACTAATAATTGAGTAATGAAAGGAACCCTGGACAATTTGGCCCAAATATGTCTCACCAAGAACACTGAGGATGAACCATGAAGGCCACAAACTCAAATCACGATGATTTTATTTTTCCACATTTTAAACACTCGTTCTGCACACTGCAGAGGAGATGCCTGAATGTGGCCACACAAGTTCATACTTAATCAGGGTATATACTATAGCAGTAGAACAGAACTAAATTCCAAGAGTTTTCCAGGTGGAATGAAGCCAATAATAGGCATCCTGTAAGACTGTGTTTAAAATAATACATAGTTACCAAAAAAAATAAAGATAACCAAACTGCAAAAACACTAAAATTATTATTTTACTACATTTTTTAAAATTACACTCCTGAAGCTGAAGTTCCAAAATTTTTATGTTCAAATTCCATGATATTTACAAATTTTTCAGCAAATTGCTGCTTTTTTCGTTTTTTTAAATAAAAAAAAATCCACGAGTATTTTAATTTTTTAAAGTATAAGCACAACAATAAGTTGGATGGGAAATTCCATAATAAATAAATAAAAATAAATGACGAAGAAGTTAAGTTTCAGGGCTTCGTATTTATATCATAAATGGAACAACATTTTTAAATAATCATGAAAATTGAAAGGCCAATTAAGGCTTAACCTGAGAAATTTGGACGAAAAATTCGCTACAACAGATTTCCTTCAAATTAATTTGGTGGACTCACAACAATCGTCAAATTAGCTCTGAATTTTTTCGGAATTTTTTAACCGTTGGTTTAATTATAATTAATTTATTTAAATGAGAATTTTGTATCCTTCCAATGTTAAATTTGTTAATTAGCATTGCAAAAAAACTATACAACAGATTCTTCTACTTTTTTTTTTTCTAAAACCTAATTTTTTAGACTATTTTTCTGAATTGTTTTCATATATTTTGAACCGTGGCGATGATCGTCTCCTATATGTGATGAGAAATGTGGCAACGTTCTCAAGGACTGTTGTCACCACCCCCTCCTAAAAATTTATGCGCATTCCAATGCAAACAGTGTTGCCACTATAGCCACGCCTCTTGACCTTGACAAACAAATTCTCAGGTTATACCTTAAAGGTGAACTGAAGGGATTGCTTTTTTTCCCCTTTAGGGAACCTTATATTACATATCCCATCCATCTGCACTAATTTTTTCATGGCAGATACTTATTGTGCTGCTGTAGGACAATTAGTGAAAAAGTGAAGTTGTGACGTATCAGCGACGGTTGGTTGACTTAAAACTCGCCGCCGTGAAAAAACACACGAGCTACCGCGAGCGACCACGGAAACTGCCGAGGGTGCGTCGATCGGCTCGCGATCGCCACTCTCTCGGCAGTTTCCGCGGTCGCTCGTGTGTTTTTTCACGGCGGCGAGTTTTAAGTCAACCAACCGTCGCTAATACGTCACAACTTCACTTTTTCACTAAATGTCCTACAGCAGCACAATAAGTATCTGCCATGAAAAAATTAGTGCAGATGGATGGGATATGTAATATAAGGTTCCCTAATGGAAAAAAAAAGCAATCCCTTCAGTTCACCTTTAAACACAAATCCAAAGACAAACACTTTTGCCCCAAATTTCATACCATGACAAGCCAGTATGGAGTACAAAACTTATAATTGTTAGCAATTCGTAACCCCAGAGTAACAAACTTTTATACCAAAGTCGTGTGCCAGGAAGCAGGAGTTCAGAGTATGACACGAAAGAGGCTTAGCAATCATCGCACAGGCAGTACCCCCCTCTCCCCCAAAGCTATGACATCCCCACCACTTAGCTGCTGGCCTTGGGACACCAACACAATGATACATCTATGATTTCCCCCCCCCTTTAAATCTTGAATGAAACTTTACAATATTTAATAAAAAAGCAGAGTCTAAAAAGTGAGAGTTAATGTTAGAAAATTTCCGGAAGTACCGTCAAGGATATTAACTTTAACTATTCTTTCAGGTAAAGTTTGCTTTCTACAGGTAGATTGCTGTGCCTTTTCAGAGTCGTACCCTGAACTTTGAAAGTAGCATGGCTTGCTGGTAAACAATTGTGGCATAGGAGTTGGCCTAGTCTGTAGTAGCTCAATGCTCACCTGCAGGGTGACTGGAGTGATGAGACGCTGGATCTTGGGTGCCTTGAAGCGCTGCTTCTTGCCTTCCTTAACGGGAAGGGTGCGCTTGATGACATACTGTCGCACATCATCCTCCTTAACCAGGTTGAAAAGCTTGCGGATCTTGGAGGCACGCTTGGGTCCTAGCCGGCGGGGCACGGAGCCGTCTGTGAGGCCAGGGATTTCCTGCAGAAAACCTTTCAATCAGTACATTTCGAAGTATTAATGTAAGACATCTTGAATGACACTTATTATTTGATATTTGTAGCCCTTTGTTGTTTATTCAGTTGGAGAACAATTTGCTAACAAAGTAGAACTTTTGAATATAAAATGCCTATTAGCAAGTTAATAATTTTACACGTTAAATCATTAAAATGTATCTAGTTCCCACAAACACTTCCATTCAGGTTGATCAGAAATGTGTACAGTTGGATCTAGCATTTTAATCTCACAGTATCTGAACGCCGGTACAAGCAATGTGAGCATAGTCCGGAGCTGGTACTGTGTTATTATTTTTTTCTATGGGATGGATGTAAAAAGTTCTCACCTGCTCGCCCTTCTTGACAATGACAAGAGCCAGCACGCTCAGGTTAGCATCAACAATGCAGCCTCGCACGGATTTCCTCTTACGTTCTCCAGTACGACGCGGCCGGTAGCAAGAGTGGCCCTTGGACAGCAGCAGACGCACACGACCTACAACCCACATTACCTCGTTAGTCACAGCTCCTGTGTTAACAAGCAACCAACAGTTTAAAATATGTAAGTAGGATTTTTAAAGGAAAGTATTTTCAAGCGATCAAGTCTCCTTTTTTATACATACCTACATACGGGGGGAGGGATCAAAGTCTGTAATTTTTATTTGATCCTGCATGCAATTATTCTATTCTATAGAATATTATTTCTTAGATATCTTATAAGCTTGTTTCAACTCATTCGTGTTCACTTTCCCATGTTTGGAAAGCAAATATAGCGAGAGTGAATTTTATGTCCACAGCAGTGCTATTCCACACTAAATAGAATATTAGTATGTATTTCATAAGCCACTGTGGTTGATTATTGAAATTCAGAAAAGTATACATTTTTGCATACCAAACAATCAATCAAAATATTATATATAAATGACATGCATACATATCGTTTTCTATTTTTCTGGAAAGTAAAGTATTGAAAGTGCAAATTGGATTTAATTTTTAGTGCAATAGGTGACTTGTCCTTACACTGATCCTCGCCATCTGTGAGTGGCGCTGCAACTTTTTGCAACTTGCAGTTCAAAGTCGACCAATCACTTGACAGCATGACGTTATAATCCATCAATGGCTGCTCTGTGGTCAACCAATCGCAGAATCGCTTGGCAGCATGGCATCACACACGAACCGCGGTGGCCCGAGGTAGTTGTCTTTATCTCGCTAGTATTTGGAATTGAGCAGTGCTAGGGTGAAAACAATTGCACTGAAGCAAACTAGAATAGTTATACCACGTTTTGGCAGTGAAAAATGTTAACTTTTTACTTTCTTTCGTACCTAACTCGCGGTTCATAAAATTTTTCCCCATCTTCGCAATGTATTATTTCGTTTCTACATGCTTTGACCGTACACGAAGTTGCAGCGCCACTCGCACAGATGGCGAGGATCAGTGTAAGGACAAGTCACCTATTAATATTAAATTTGCTGCTACATGAAAGTGGAAATTGTAAAGCGTCAATAAGAAAATTGAGAATAATTGAGGTTCCAACTGCAATGGGCAGCTGTATAAATATGTTACAAGCGTCATACACCAGACACTCCAGTGCATGCATTACAGACCAGGTGGGTTTTTGACATGACAGGTCAATGGGGCACCATGTTATTCATGTTTCAGACAGGGAGACTGGTCTCGAAATTTAGTTCCTCAGAAAAACGGTGAACAACTTACTGTTGGTCAGGACTCCCTGTTTCATGGGGAAACCCTGTTTGTCGTTGCCGCCGGCAATGCGAACAATGTAGCCCTTCCACTCATCACCAAGTGAGTCGGCATCAACCTCAGCACCCATACGCTTTTCATAGAAAATTCTCAGCTTGTGCTCATCCACAATTTCGAATAGCTTTTGGCATCCCGTTGCGGGAAAGGAGACGTTTAACTGCAAATGAAGAAATATTTTTATAACTTTTACAAAGGCATACTCTGAAAAAAGTATCAACACATTAACCCATGCTCATGCCTGCCAAGGGGATCCAGCAATATCACTGTCATCTCAAGTCCAAAGACTGTTATTGAATCATGTTTACTGCCAATAATGTAGCAGAAATACGGATGTAAGTTTCAATGCATCTGAATTGAGTGATTTAGCGAAATATAGGCAGAATATTTACCTTCATTGCAAGCCGCTAATTTCTCTCACCCGACATGCCACATGAAAAGATCGATCCTCAAATACCTCGAAGTCGAACGAAAACAACGAGGTGTGTGGCGCGAAAAGCAAAAACAGCTGATATGTTACAAATCAGTCTGCAACTCTGCATGGGATCAGTGGCACTTAGATTAGATTAGATTAAATAGCAGTGTGTACACACATTACATACATACACCACTGCTTGCGGCTATTGTGGGTATTCCACCACGGTGGCTCGCTTGCTTGCGGCTGACTCTCTCAGCCCCTCCCGATTTAATTTATTTGATTTATGCATATTTAATTAGTGCTTGCTATATTAATGCTGTACTGTACATTTATGTATTTTTATACTGATGTATGTACAGCCGTGTACCCGGTATACTCTGTATACATACACATACATACAGTAATTTGAAGTCTGTTAACTTCACTCAATTTATTTTATAGTTTCAGGTATTTGCAAGGATGTTGCTGAAACAGTTACTGCAGAATCGACAAAGACTTCTCAGTTCTCGAAGACGAGAACCTGAGAGTCTCAGAAATCTAGTGCACCACAGTGATGAGACATTAACTTCTGGGCCTAAAGTGACAAATGAAGTGAACTTAGTAAAAACTGAATCACTACTTGAAGTCAAAACTGAATCACTACTTGAAGTCAAAACTCCCATTTTGTCAACAAGCAATAGCATACTATTGGACTACAGTCAAGATGAAAATTTATTTCCTGTTGGTTGTATTCCAAAACCAACCAAAAGGAAATTAGTACTGAATTCAAGATCTGAAAATCAAAATATTAGTGCCAAATCACAAGCTCAGAAACCTTCCAGAAAACCTATTAAAAGCAACTGTGAAATTCGACGAAATGATGTCAATATCGAGATGCTACCTTCATCTATTTATCAACATATCTTCGGCAATGATGAAGGTCCTGAGGTCTCACCTGAACTTGTTAGCCGAGCAAAAAAGCATTTAAGTCAACATGAACTGCTGGATAAGATTGCTGATGCAATGCCAGACATTAAAATCTCTCTCCCCGAATTGCAAGGTAAAAACATTGAAGAACATTTTTATAATATTGCTAATGAGCAATGTGCTCCTTATAGAACTCTTCTCTCTACTTTAACAACAGCAACCCTACCTGACTTACCTACAGTGTGGTCCAAACAAGCAGGATGGACCAAGTACGAGAAGGGCAAAGAAGCCTGCACAGTGCCTTTTCCATTAGAGGATGCTCTGGTGTTCGACATTGAAGAATGCATGCAGCACTCTCATGGTCCCACACTAGCTACAGCTGTGTCACCAACAGCTTGGTACTCTTGGGTCAGTAGCTCTTTGGCGGCTGTCCTTGCTGGGGAGGAGGGAAGTGGGAAAGGAACTGAAAGGAGGCACTTCACTCCCCGAGATTTTATTAATCTTGAAAGTGGACCAAGTCAGATGTCCCCACCAGACAACCAAACATCAGCACCACCTAAAGTTGTTGTTGGTCACAATGTCTCCTTTGATAGAGCAAGAGTTAAAGAACAGTACTGGCTTCAAGAATCAGCCACTAGATTTATTGATACTTTGTCTCTTCATGTAGCTGTTAGTGGTGTGACAAGTTATCAGAGAGCTCAACTGGCGTCTGGGAAGTCTACAGAACAAGATTATAAACTAGAAATGGATGTTGAAAGTGGTGAAGTTTGGAGAGATAAATGTTCGCTAAACAATCTGAATGAAGTTCATAAGCTTTACTGTGGGGGTAAAGATCTTGATAAATCTTCTCGGGATGTGTTTGTTTCAGGAACACTGTTACAAGTGGCAGAACGCTTTGATGAACTTGTGTCTTACTGTGCAAGTGATGTGATAGCCACTCATGAAGTGTTAGCTAAACTATTCCCACTTTTCTTGAATAGATTTAAACATCCTGCAACTCTTTCTGGAATTTTAGAATTGTCAGTTGCCTACCTCCCAGTCAATCAATCTTGGACAAATTATATAAGAGATGCAACAGAAACGCATGATGATTTAGAAGCAGAAGCAAAGTTTTTACTTGCCAAACAAGCTAATGAAGCTTGTAGATTATTACATGAAGATAATTATAAAAGTGATCCATGGTTGTGGGATCAAGATTGGAGTGTTCAAGATTTGAAATTAAAAAAGAGTACTACAAAAAAGGAAAGAGAAGAGAGTATTGTAGAAGACTGGGATGAGGAAGATCAGACTGATCATTTTGCTGAGAAGTTTCGTTACCTTGTACAACAGAAAAGTTACCTTCCCAAACGGAGATTTCACCTCCCTGGCTACCCAGCCTGGTATAGGAAGTTGTGTCCGAGACTGGATCTGGACGCTGAAGAAGAGTCGGAGACTGAGTGGCAGCCAGGCCCAGAGCTCATTAGTCCCAGCATGCACATTACACCCAAGCTGCTTCGCCTCACATGGGATGGCTACCCCTTGCATAAGGTCCAGAACCAAGGCTGGGGATTACTTATTCCAGGAAGACCTGAAAGCATTGAGGATCTTTCAGCAGGACCTCCACTTGATAGTTTAAAGAAAATGTGTCCACAACTACCGCCAGAAAAATCTACAACTGAAATTAGTATTGATGAATTGGCTGATAAAATGGAAAAAAGTGTGTCTAAAAAAGATTTTTTTGCAGCCAAGAGAAGGATCGAAGATACAACAACTGAGCCAGCGTGGTATCAAGGTTCAGGAGTTTGGTGCCCTGATGTCAAGATCCCAGGATGTTGGTTCAGGAGACTGCCACATCCTGAGGGAGCTCAGAAGAAAGTGGGTAACCCACTAGCACGAGATTTTGTGACACGGTTATCTGAGGGAACTCTGCGAGGTGAAGGTGCTGCCTCAACGGTGCTTGAAATCGGCAATGCCGTCAGCTACTGGAGAAATAACAGAGTGAGAGTTGAGTCACAGCAGGTGGTGTGGCTCGAAACTGAGTCTCTCCCTCGGAAGGTGAGAAGGATAATTTCACAAGAAGGCTTAGATTCTGTGGAGCTTGGGGCCATCATCCCGCAGCTGCAGGTGTGTGGCACGCTGACACGGCGTGCTGTCGAGAGGACCTGGTTGACAGCCTCTAATGCCGATCCCAAGAGGGTAGGCTCGGAGCTGAGAGCGATGATACGAGCACCCCCCGGCTATCATCTGGTTGGTGCTGATGTGGATTCCCAGGTATATTTTATTTATTTCTAGTTAAATAAATGTACCATAATTATATTTTATAGAGAATTTGCAGTGATCTTATCAACTTCAAAACTGACATGATCAAATGCAAATACATTTCATTTTCAATGTTTTTTTTATAAAATATGTAGTCTTTCAATTTCAAGCTAGAGTTTTACATTTAGGTGCAAGTAATTCGTATGCTTCCAATGTAAAGCAAGTCACAATCTAAATTGGTGATTTTCCTCAACTCTAAACACCTTAACTATTATTACGTTACTTCCATTTTGGAAACAAATTATTTCCAAATTTAAATTAAGGCTTAAAGGGATACATGCCTCAAAATTACAAATTAGACAAACATTAAGTGTTGCTCGAGTTTATAATAAACATTTGTATTATTTTTACATGCGCGCGGTGCGACTGTGCGAAGTCGCGCTACAAAGAAAGTCCTTGCTGACGTCACAACTCAATGCTAATCGGTACTAGCTGTGAGTTGTGACGTCAGCAAGGACTTCATGACGTCATCAAGGACTAAATTTCTTACTTTGAACTGCGACTTTGCACGGATGCATCACGCGTGGAAAAAAATGATGCGAATGTTGATTGTTTACTCTAAACCCACTTGGTGATTATCTAATTTGTAATTTGAGGCCTGTATGCATTTAATTATGGGGCATGGAAAGTCATTGCATGACTTTTGAAACTTTGCCATTAATATAAAAATTAAAACATTAACTTCAATTTAAAAGTAGCAAAAAAATTTAGGAAACACCCATTCAGAAGTATCAGAAGTAAAATAATATATGTACTTTCATTTCCTCATATGGTGTATGTGTGTGTCCCTCGTCCTCAATAATGAACTATAGTTACCACGATCTCATGTGCAATAAATAATAAGCTATCTGCTATATCAATTTATTTTACTGAAAGAAAAGGACAGCAAAGACCCATAAAAATACAAATTATCGAAAGATGATAAATGCTATTTTCAGAGGGCCTATATCAATTGAGAGCAATTAAGAACTGTAAATACTGTAGGTATAAAATAATTCTCATTGTGCTCACCTAAAACAGAAATATTTCTAAAACTCTTATTGCACATGAGATTGTGGTATCAGATAACTCATTTTACTGCGGACGAGGGACAATATGTATACTGTCTAATAATCAGATCTGGAATACTTGAAACCTTAATTCTTTGACTGTTCACAGGAGTTGTGGCTTGCTGCTTTGCTGGGTGATGCTGCATTTGCTGGACTTCATGGTGCCACTGCATTTGGATGGCGTACATTAGAAGGCCGCAAATCTGACGGCACAGACCTACACAGCGCCACAGCCAAGGCAGCAGGCACATCAAGACACCATGCCAAGGTAATGAACTACGCTCGGATCTACGGAGCAGGCACACACTTTGCTCAGCAGCTGCTCAAGCGTTTTAGCCCAGGAATGACTGATGAAGAGACTAAAAAGGCTGCAAACAACACCATGACTCTCACCAAAGGAAGAAGACTGTATCTTTTACCAGATTCATCCATACAAACTCTTATAAACTTGGACATTTGTACATTTGAGCCATCTTCCAATAATGATCAACAGCAATCTAAAGCCTTCATTGGACCATGGGGGCGTTTTGGTATTCTGGGAGAAGAAGGAGAGGTGTACTTAACACAACGGGAACTTCAAGCTCTTAGACGTTATGAAGCCTCTTGTGGTATGGATTTGAAAAAATCCTCATCATCTGCTGCTAAACTTTTATGGTACGGAGGAACAGAATCTGCCATGTTCAACAGTTTGGAACAAATTGCCAGCAATGAGCAGCCATGCACTCCGTTCCTGCAGGCAAGACTAAGCAGGGCACTTGAGCCTTGTGCAGTAGGAATTGATAACTATCTGCCTACTCGAGTCAATTGGGTGGTACAAAGCAGTGCAGTAGACTTTCTTCATCTCATGCTGGTAAGCATGCGATGGTTGCTAGGAGACTCAATGAACTGGCGTTTTGTGCTGAGTTTCCATGATGAAGTACGGTATTTGGTGCCAAGTGAAAAGCGATACGAAGCTGCCCTAGCTTTACATGTGACCAATCTACTGTCCAGGGCATTTTGTGCAAGACGTCTTGGCATTCATGACCTTCCTCGCTCAGTTGCTTTCTTCTCAGCTGTTGAAGTAGATCTTGCTATGAGAAAAGATGCCAACAGCGAGTGTATCACTCCATCTAATCCCCATGGTCTATCTAGAGGGTACGGAATCCCTCCTGGGGAAACATTAGATGTTTACGATGCTTTGGAAAAAGCTGGACCTAGAGTATTGCTTGGTAAATCAGGAAAAAAGAAAACTTCAAAACTTGTTGGAAGAGAAAAGTTATTAGGATCCTTTCTTTGAATTTATATACATATTTTATAGTATTCTTTTAGCATCATAATGTAATTTTCTGTGTGATTATGTTTTATACTGACTTCAAACAAACAATTTCATTTGTGTTTTTTCAAAGAGTTTTTTAGTTTATTTATTTAACTGTTACATATTTGTGATTTATTTACAACATACAGGATTTTCAATATGAAGGAAGATAAATTATGTTGCTATGAATTTTAAAACTACATAATTATATTGGTTTGCCCAAGCATTATTTTTTTTATATATATAACGTAAATAAAATATAACATGACAGTATTACATGTATCCTACTTAAATTAAAGTAAAAGTTATTTAAAAAATTCACGAATTTACGAAGTATTTTTGCTCGGTTCCGAACAATTAAATAAGTGGGGAAACGTATGTTAATTAAATAACCTCTAATTGTGGTAGAGCAAGTAGTCCGCTATGTTCACCTTTATCACACTAGGTAAGTAAAGTTAAAAGAGTGGCAAACTTTTTTTTTTTGTTTATCTGTGAAAAATCACACTGGTGCTTGATTAATATATAAAGTTGAAAAATATAATATTGTTGTTTCGATAATAATCAATGCCTTTAAAATGTGTTGTTTCACTTGTTGCTCCAGTATTTTCTTAATTCTTCTTAATTTGATATTGATTGTTAATACTGTATAATATGTTTAATTATATTATAATACATATTTTTAAACAAAAATATAATATGTAAATGATAGATATTGTGGCAGCTTACAAATGTAAAAAAACAGATATGACACGTACAGTATATTTCTTATTTCTTAATAAATGTGAAAAAATAACACCTTTGTTATTATTAAAATATTAAATATTATATATATTATTATTAAAATAATTAAAATAAAAATGTCATAAATGGTATTTAATATTATAGTGTAATAAAAAGACAAATAAGTATGAACGTAAAAATGCTATTGTTATATACATTTTTTCTGTGAGGAAAAAATTAATTTTAGGACCCTAAAACCACATTTTTCATTAAGAACTAAAGTAGTGACACAATCAGGTTGCACTTAAGCCAAGTCAATCACTTCTGTTGACAAGATTGGCTTCTGTAGCTGCAGTCTTGTATGCATGAACTGCTGCAACTGGGCATACATGATGTCCCACGAGTTGAAGTGCCGGATCTGTTAATTGAAAATATGCATACTTTAATTTGCATACTAAGATTGTTGCACAACCTATAAATGATACATTTTAATTGCAAAAATGAATAGAGGGTACAAAATTAAGCTATTCTAATTTTTTTCCATATTTTTTTTTGAGATCGGAGAACTATTTTTAAAAAATTATTGAACCTACACTGGTTATGCTAAGGATAAGGCCTAGACACCTCTAGGGGGCGTGGCCGAACATAAAAAAAAAACAAAAAAAGCATGAACAAACCTCTCAAATAATTTCTTTTTGCAGAAACTATGCAGTAGCATTTTCTATTGGATATATATATACCTTAAAATTTGGCAACGAAACTGCTTAGTGATAAAATGGGGACATTATATGCAATTGGAACTAGAAAGATATAATGCTGACGAGTAAAACAGTAAATCTGACCTGCTTGGTGGCCCACTTGGAGAGGGAGGTTGCTGCTTTGCTTCCAGGCATGAAGCGGTTGTCCAGCATCACAATGGCTCCCCAGTCGTTACGGTGCCTGATGCAGCGTCCCAAAGCCTGGTTAATGGCCCTACAAGATTGATACATGAACATAAACTGGCCAGAGCTAGGCTCAGCTTGTACACACCTGTATGCCTGGATCTCGTACCACTCATTGCCAGGCAGCATGTGCCGAGTCACCAGGTGGTTCTTGTCATTGTACTTCTTCTTCAGCTTCACCTCCAGACTACGCATGTTAGGGAACGGGATGCTTACCTACACAAACAAACAAAAAAATCTTGGTACTAAAATAATTATGCAGTAAAAAAATAAAATAAAGAAATAAATAAATAAATACAGAAAATTTAATTTATTGCCTAGATTACTCGTAAAATTTGTAGTGAATACACCACCATAAGATACAATATTTTATTATATTTATGTATAAATAACTATAGTAGATATACATCTTTATTGAATAACACCATCACTATATTGTGTTTCAAAATAACAATCAATATTTGGTTTAGTAAATAATATTTGACCATTTTTTTCTATACAAGCTAAAAGTACAGTTTTTGATAATTTTGTGTTAATTAACATGATTAAGTTACAAAATTACAAATTTTCTTAAGTTACAGTTATACTTACAGTTATTACAGCTCTAGCATGATTATCTTTAAAATCAATTCCCTCGCTCAGCTTTCCTCTGAACACTGCTAGAAACAGTGCCCCTGTTTGTTCTCCTTTGGAAAAGCTTGCCCCTGAAATCCCACAACCAATTAAAACATGACACGATGTATATATGTTACAAAAGGTACAATGATCATGATGTTTTTGTGGAATTTACATTTTTATAGTCATGTACGTACAGTTACGGGAGTATAAAATTAGAATAAATTAATAGGTTAGATAAGAGAAACTATTTTAGGCCTATAACTTGGTTTCAAATTAAATCTAGGTATATTCAGGTATTGCCCTTCAAGGGCTACTAATTTTGAGAGAACATGTTCACATGTACCGAGTCATTTCCCCCCTCTGCAGGGTTGACATTGTGTTAAAATCAAATGAAATATTTATTAAAGGTGGAAATACGTACCCTACTTTATCCTCAAACAACCCCAAAGTTGTACAGTAAAAACTTGTTATTACGCCAAGTCAAGGGACCCAGGAAATTGGGTTTACCTTATATAGAGTATACCTTATATCAAGTTTTTCCTATACCTGCAGTACTAATTATTTTTTACGGGACCTTTACCGTTACTCAATATCGAGTTTTTATCTTACAACAAGTTACATAATAACAAGTTTTTACTGCATTATATATATTTTTTAAATTAACAGATTCATTTCTCACAGTCAAATTAAATTAATATAAAACATCAATATCAAAAATAGAGAGGGATCTAACTTCCCTTCCAAAATTCACCCCCTGTCTTTTCTTTTTTTTAAGTTTAAAATGAGGAACTTGAATCTTGTATATTTATTTAAAGAAGATAGAAACACATACGATAGAAAAAGATTTGTTGGGAAGGGAGACAGTTCGAGCTTTTAGCCGTCATTGACCCAGCAAAAAGAGAAAAATTAATTAAAACAACGCATTGCGAACTTGAATCTTGCAATTAGAAGCCTTGATGTACGTACTCCATTTGAATAAAAATATCCGATCCGGCTATACTTTAACATTTTAACATAAATTTAATTTTATTTTATTGGAGTGTACAGTATTCCATACAGTTTAGCACATACAGCATTGGACCTGCTTATAGTACCCCTTGGTTTATGTTCTCTAGTGCAAGTCTCACCTCTGGCAGTAACCATTTCAGCTCTCCTGACTGCTTGATCAAAGTTGGTCATGGCCCGTGAAAACTCTGCAGCCTTGCGAGGTTCCTTGATCACCTCTTTGCACTGCACAAGGTCCTCCCATTTGCCAGTTACCTGCCACCTGTATCAAGAAGATTGAGCAATGCTGTTTATTTTCAAATTTAGTTAAACACCTTAATTAACACAAATTTGGAAGCAGAACACTTATCAAAAAATTAAATAAAAAAATAACTTACTATGTTTATATATTATAATCAGGATAAAATAGTTCTATCAACACTTGCATTCAGGTTGATCATAAATGTGTTAAGATGAATCCAGCAGTTTACTCTTACAGTATCTGAACTCTGTTACCAGCAATGTGAGCCTAGTACGGAGCTGCCACTATAACATTTCTCCAGTTACAGCCACAAGCCAAGGAAAGGGATATAAAATATGAGCATCCAAATCAGGTGACTGTACTTTCGTGACGTCATGATAGAGGAATGCAATGTTATTCTTACGGCCTTTTATCGTGATGTCATTAAGTCGGAGGGTCTAAATGGCACGAAACCTCTACCTGGTTATCCATTTACCTTGGCCACAACCATAATTTTCTTCTCCTAACAATGTTAAGTTCTTACAGTAATTAATTAAAAATTTAAAGCTCTTTTGTGCTACTGTTTCTTATGCTTATTTCTTGTTTAAAACTAGAACCATTTATACTATGATGTAAATAAGGCAAAGAAAAAATAATAATAAGATGAAAGGTGTTCAAGCGGTCAAATTCCCATACATTTATGTTGATGTTTCAAAACAATAATTCCAGAATTATTGTTTTGAAACATCAACATAAATGTATGGGAAATGTATGGGCTCATATGTATGTATGAGCAAATTACTACCAGTGGAATTAACTGGAAATAATGAAGAAGTTAGCAATAAAGATAACCATATATAGCTATAAAATATTCTTTACCTCTTGATAACGTTCTCAAGCATCACATAGGAGGGGAAAAAGCAGAGCACTCCATAGGGCACTGCCTGGCAGATCTTCAAGATGGAAGCACCCACTTCGTCTTGGTACTCCAGAGTGATGGCATTACGATACGTCCCATTGATTAGCCTACTTGTTGGACCAACACCAACTGTGGCCACCCAAGCCTGAAAAAAAATTAGTAAATAAATATACAAATAAATAAAAAAGAAAATAAATAAATAATAATAATAATAATAATAAAAAGATGAAGAAGAAGAAACTTAGTAACAAAAAAATATTATCGAATTCACGGCCTTACTGCAAGGAAAATAAATTTAAAGAAGGAAAATTAAACAAAATATTTTAGCTTTAAATTCTTGTGCAGGAATGTAGCTAGTTCCCAACAAACACTTCCATTCAGATTGATCAGAAATATATACCGTTGGATCTAGCAATTTACTCTCACATCTGAACGCCAGTACCAGCAATGTAAGCATAGTCCGGAGCTGGTACTGTGTTATTTTAATTCAACTTTGTAAAATATAATTTATATTGAACTTATATATGTAGGATAAACAGAACATTGCTGTCCAAAACAACATTAAGGGAAACTAAAACTTTTCAATAAATTAAGTATGAATGTGAATTTATAGAAGCAACATTTTTTTTGCTTATAATACTATAATTCCAAAACGTTGCTAAACTCTTTCAACTGCTCCTATTGCTTGCCCCTGCATTAAAGATAATTTGCAGTTCAGTTGGACTGTCTAACATAGTTCTGTCAGCACGAGGTATACCTGGGATGGATGAATAACGTGGTCAGTGGAGAGAGTGTTGGGGAACATGACTCCCAGCTCGGACTGGAACGAGCCCATGGGGCTGAGTGTTCCTGACGTCACAATCACCGAGTGTGTGTCATGGAAGTCTGCAAAGCCAAGGGCTGGGTTGGCACACCAGAAGTGCAGGCCCAGCTGATTCTTAGTTGACACTTTAGGACGAGCCATCCAGCCTTCTTCTGACTGGCTGCTTCTATCCTGAAATTATAAATCACAAAGGTTTCATTTGTTGTAAATTTAATTCATTACTGGAAAGGAAATAAATTAATAAGCAGTTTGCCATACTACAACACTTGTTGTATTTTTATGCTTTACTCCTAAAATAATAATAATAATAATTACTAGTGACAAAAGTTTATATCATTCCTCTATGTTTTAGGAACAGGTACAATTAAAAAGAAACAATTGAAAAAACTAAATAATGTATATATTTTTTTATAGTATGCAAGTAGTGCAAGTACAAACAAATTTTGTAAAACAAATGTCAGTACAAGAGATGATATTCCCTCACCTCAGCGAAGATCCTTGAGACATTTTCATAGAGTACAATATTGTAGTCATCCCTATGCCTGGTGTCGTTTTTGTACAGATATCCCCATACCAGCACAAGACCCTGAGTCACTCTTCGCAGATTTTCCGTGGGTTTGTACAGCTGATGCATTTTCACAGTTGCTTTTTCTGCCTCTTCTAGCTCTTGGTTAACCCCTTCTTCTCCCTCCTGGCTTGATGTACCAGAAATCTCTTCTTCAGAGATTTTTTCCACAGCATCCTATAAAATATATTATGTATAATATGCATATATGATAATACTTCTATTAAAATACATAATTTTGTTCTCAATTAAGCAGCTCTGTGGCAAATATTAACTGATAACAATATTATTAGTCTTTTATTAAACACAAAAAGTGTACATACAATATTACAGTATATAAACAAACAAGCGCTTTGCCAGGTTCCAGCAATGATCAATGCCCTGGATTAAGATATTCTAGCATAAGAAAATTATTTTACAATATTCCTCCAAACAAGAAAAATTAACATCCTAAGCAGAGAACACTTGAGCTGGAATTGCAAATATTAGTACACTTGTGACTAATCTGTCGTCAGTTGTGAGCAAGTGAAAATCTTAAAAGAGGCACTAAATCAGGGCCCAATCAACTCACCTTAAAAGAAGCAAAGTTTGAAGCCCCAATGCCTTTATCTTCCATGTGTGCTAGGTATTGGGTACCTGTCCATGTGCAACTTCTTTCATTTGAGAAGCTGTCCTCAAGTTTCAGATGCTCAGAACATTCTTGCATCCACTGATGGAGAGTCTCTAGAACCTTTTTCTGTAACACGTAATAAATTACATATTCCCATTACTTGAGCTGTATATTTAGACTGATACACATTTAGTCATGAAAGTAGAATAAAATAATATATTGATAATATATTGATATTAGAGTTTTATACTTGCGGATAGAGTTGAATTGCAATTCAATGATAAGAAACTTCAAAGTCATGTAAAGTTATTTACATTAAAAAAAAAAAAAAAAAAAAATCTAAAATATTTGAATACAAAAACAAACAAGATTTTAGTTATCCAAGCTAATCTTCTCACATGCATACATAAATTTGAAAGAAATGGAGTTCAATTTTGTAATTACATATAGTGTATCATTTATTTATTTTTATTTACATAATATAGTTTATACTGTTTATATTGATTTAACTCCTCTCATCCAAAGGGTTGTCGGGCACCATAGGACTTTAGGGTGTACAGACTTCAGCTTTTCCTGACCACTTTCTGTCCCTATCTAAAGCTTCTAATACTCCTGGAGTAGAGCAGTACACAGATTTAACGGAAAGTCACTTAAAAATATTAATAAATTTTAAAATTCCATATTAACAGCAATCTTTTCAGTGTCTGCTTTGCTGCTGACACTAAATCACCAGTTCTACCACTTACAATTTTCTGGTGAGCATCACACTGAGCACCACTGAAGATGGCCTTCTTGCAGTCAGTGATGGCAAGTTGCAAGGGATTCTCATCTAGAGTGTAGCTTGTCGCCTCCCTGATAGAGTCCTCAATGTTGTGTGCCTCATCAAATACAACTACATTGTCTTTTAGACTTATCTTCATCTGTAAAATAATAAAATAATATCAATTAAAGAAGCTTGCATGAATAAAAATGAAAGCTAAAATCCTAAAATATATTGTATTGTTACATTTGTGATTATAGGTCATAATTTTTTTTAAGCTATTTTTTCGCTTAAAAATATCAATTAAATATTAATTTGATTTTAATTCTTGGAAATGGATTAAACACTCATGTTATATAAATTTACATCATTTTATTATCATAATCAAATAATTACATCATGACTACTACAAAAAATTTCACTAATACAGTAGTTATATATAAAAGTTACAATTGTTTAATTTACAAAGCATCACAAATTGAAAACGTTATTACTCACACTTGCTCTAATCAGGGGGTCTATGATGTAGTTGTATGGACAAAATATAATTTGTGCAGAAGACATGAGCTCTCGTGAGGCATAGTACGGACAGCACTTCCTCGCCTTGCCAGCATGAACCAGATCCTCAATGTCCCAAGGAGTGTCCATGTCCAAATGGTTCATAACCTGCATGGGGCCATGCAGACGGTCTAAATTCTTCTTGAAAATACATCCAGTCTGAAAAATACAGTATTTTATACATTTTTTTATTGCTATTTTTACATATAAGTATTTTTATGTTTTCAACATTTCAACAGAGTTAAAAAAAAATCACATTTTTTACCTTCATCCTCTTATTTTCATCATCTTTAGCTTTTGCTTCCCCTTCTAACAGGGCTCGGCACATTTCTGTTTTGTTATTGTAGGGAAGCTCCAATTGTCGTATGCAAGAATGTTCTCTGCTGTTGAGAATTGTCATACTATGGAAGAAATGATGGACAATATTAATTACAGTCCAAAATTATTATTATTTTTTGAACAGCTTTACTTACTTCACATTTCTGTATGGTGTTCTTTCAAACTCTTTTACAACCTGTGCGATTTGTTTGTGTGTTCTTGTAGCAAAGTAAATTTTAGGAACTCTGAAAACAACATTTAATAAAAAACTATTTTGCAAGTCATAACTTAAAATTATCTAATGAAAAGAACATGCAGGCAACAAAATTAAAAGATGTAAACAACAGTATAGAGCTTGTTCTTAGAAGTAACTTCAAATATTTTTTTTTTGTATTTTTGACCCAATTATTCTAAAATGTTGCTGCCTGCGTACTTTTTAAATTACAAAAAGTATGTCACTATGTGGCAATAAAGAAACACCAAACCTGGCCCGATTTTAATCCAGCACCTGTTATACACTTTACCTCTTTATATAGTTTGCTGAGTAAAACTATCTAAGAGAGCTTAAAGAAATTGCAAGCATTCAAACACAAATTGAAGTGTCCACCGTAAGTTTTATTGGCATTTGCTTTTGTAATAGAAATGTTAATGTACCTGGTCTTGATGGTAGGTGGCTTGAAGGTGTTAGCTGCTGTGGGACTTTGTGTTGTGGGGCTTTTAGAGACCTCCACCTTGAACCTTGGATGAGTCACCGTCGGACTTGGAGAACTGCCCACCGAGATCCTTGTCCTGTCCTCATCAACTGCACTGGACTACAAAGAAAATTCAGCTTGCATCTATACTTCAATTATACCACAATATTTATGTTTTCACTATACTGTATTACAGTACTCATAGAAAATTAATTAAAACAAGCACTCAAAATAAACACATATCTAATGAGGTGCTGTCAGTTTGCTTTTCTTTCAAGACATTATCAAGTTTAATTGTATTGTCAATTAATGCTAATGATTAATTTTTATTTAATATGCAAAGTATTGGTAATATATTTATTTATTTATTTATTTATTTATTTTAAATTTCAATGATTTACTTACAGAATAATAAAATGTTTTAATAAAACAAGTTGACAAAAAAGAATGATAAATTTCAATAAATCAGTAAACTCACAGTAGCTCTCTTCTTTTTGGGAGGTTTGAAATCATCCATATCATCATCTTCTCCTTCTGCAGCAAAAATGTCGGGACTATGAAAACCTGAAGTGTTTACTGAAACAATATGACACCAAAATTTATTTTTGCTTATTGTTCTTTTCATATGGTATATATATATATTTTTTTTTGTTACCATGTGGTGAATTTCCATAAATCTCTGGACTAGTTGCATTTAATGATCCTATCATAGGTGACAGTGGCAACCTGTCTGGTGAGTCATCAAGAAATTGCATGCGGCTGGTTTGCTGAGGAGTCTTGGCAGCAGCGTTGAGAACATCAGCTGATATTACCAACTGTTCTTGTGATTCATCAAGGAATCTCATTTGATTTGCTTGATGTTGAGCCACAGCATCAGCTCGTACTGCCTCATCAAACTCATCTAGAACACAATAATTTCTTTAATGATTTTAAAACAATTTAAATTTTAATAGTATGTACTGCAGGGCTCAGGAGATGGATTACAATAAAAAAAGGGAAGAGTAATAAAATTTACTATAAAATAGTAGCCCCTTTTTAAAACAAAAATAACACTTTACCTTGCTTCATTTTTTGCCACGCTAATAATGAGCAGAGCATGGCCATAGTTTTACCAGATCCAGTCGGACTTTCCAACAGGCAATTTTGACCCTTTCTAGCTCCAGTGACAGCCTAAAATTAAATTATAATTATTTTATGCAATTACATTACATATACAGCAAGGTGATAAAATGTTACAGAATTAATTATATAAGAGTTTTACCTTTGCCATCATGCTTAATTGACTAGGGTAAGGTTTAAGATCCAATGGAAATCCAATCTTCACGCCCCCCAAATTAAAAACTTTAGGAGGCTTAGGAAGCTCATCTTGAGCACTGGTGGTGTCATTGAGTGACATGGTGGAGACTGGCCAGGGGCACTTTCTAGTCTTGTAGAAATATGATACCAAGAGCTGAAAAATGGATGCAAAAAATTAAACCTACCAGTCACTAGTTTTACTATCTAGGCCGCTTTATTTTTAGCTTTTTAACTGAACCCTAGTATAGCCGGGTACTGGCCACATTTTTAAGTGACTGAATTGAATTTAACCTCCCGGCTCTTCGTGGACCCGGCCCCTTTATAATAGGCGACTTGTCCTTACACTGATCCTCGCCATCTGTCAGTGGCGCTGCAACTTTGTGTACGGTCAAAGTATGTAGAAACAAAACTATACGTTGCGAAGATGGGGAGAAAATTTTGTGAACCGCGAGTTAGGTACGAAAGAAGATAAAAAGTTAACATTTTTCACTGCCAAAACGTGGTATATCTATTCTAGTTTGCTTCAATACAATTGTTTTCACCCAAGCACTGCTCAGTTCCAAATACTAGCGAGATAAAGACAACTACCTCGGGCCACCACGGCTCGTGTTACGTCATGCTGCCAAGCGATTGGTTGACCACAGAGCAGCCATTGATGAATCATGAACAGCATGACGTCATACTGTCAAGTGATTGGTCGACTAACTGCAAGTTGCAAAAAGTTGCAGCGCCACTCACAGATGGCGAGAATCAGTGTAAGGGAAAGTCACCTATTGACCAGACAATCACTCTATTGTCTATATATAATATATACATAATATGTATATAGGATACATAATATGCTGTCAAATGCATGTTACAATTGAATTGAATTGAAATAATCTTTATTTAGCTTTCGCTATTCAGTACAAATATAGTTTATATATTGTTTTAATTAAACAATATAAAACAGGTGGTTCATAAAATTTATGATATATATATATATATATATATATATATATATTATATGCATACGTATCATACAGTACTGTATGCATACATCTGGAGCTGAGGCAATAAAGATGATTGTAGGAAAACTCGGTGCAGGAAAACTCGGTGCAGGAAAACTCGGTGCAATTTCAACAAGCTAGGAAAACTCGGTGCACGGTAAACTCGGAGCACGGAAAACTGGGAGCACCGCTAGGAAAACTCGGAGCATCGCATATATTATAAAATATCGTATATATTATATATAACCAGCTATATTGTCACCTCCAAACACAAAAGTTACAGTGGACTTAATTAAATGCCATGAGGAGCATCACTATATCGTAATTTATCCTTAATAATTGTTCTCTAGGGCTTATAAATATTTATAAATTGTGTATTTGCCATGATAATTTTTTAAGAATTGTAATTATTTGTGTAATTATTTTTTGATGGTAAAAAATTATAAAATTTAGATCAGAACATACCCTGACTCCACGGCACAGTTGGGCACAGTTAGGTGCCAAGTTCAATCTTGTGTTCTATTAACATTGTAATTTGAACTTGGCAGCCCGGTTGTTAATCCCCTTGTGCTTCGGCGCAATTGTGAAATTCACAGAGGTACCTAGTCAAAGACACTTGGCTGAACTGTGATTCTCACAAAATGGCCGAACTGTGAAAATCACAGTTCGACCAATGGTTTAGACTTGGTAGCTCTCCCCCGCCCCTTCTCCTTATTAATTTTTTATTTTTTCATTTCATTAAAGCTAATTAAGTTAACGTATTACTAAAAAAATGTAGTTTTTTAAATATTTTTATTTTATCATGGTAATTAACAGAGTACTCTAACATAAAAAATTAAAACATTGATGCTAGCAGCTGCAACTCTTTTGTCTCTATCCCGCATATTCCCCAGTAGCACAGCAACGTGGCTGCCACGAGGTAGCCACGTTGCACAATGGTTGCCAATTGGTTGCCAGGCAACGTGGCTGCCACGTGGCGGATGTCCCATTCGGAGAACCTGAGGCAACGTGGAGGCGGGCAACGATTTGGCAACCAATTTGTTTTTTGGTCAAAAAATAACTAGAAGCGGTCACCCATCTAACTACTTACCTTAACCTGCGTTGCTGAACTTCGGTAATCACTGTTGATCATATACTTACCATTACACCGCTTCGTCTTTCTTAATAAATTGAAGATTATTGAGGTATATAAAATCAATAAAAGTTATGGGAAAATGACCAGGGTGCATTTCAATGTAATGTCATACAAATTTCGACCCTAGGGTAAAATTTTATGGCGGTTCTATTGGTGACCCTTAAATTTGCGACCCTTTGACCCTTAAGGGTCAAAAGACCCCTAAAACTTTTTTTATCGGAAAAAATGCAAAATTGAAATTAGTAATGTCCTTAATTATTTATAGAGCTTTAACTCACACATTTTAAGGGTCGACCCTTGGGGTCTAGCAAGGGTAATTTTTATAAGAATACAAAAATATATTTTATTAAATGTGACAAAAACCATGATGACTACAGGTTCAGCATTAAGTATTTTTGAGGAAATAATCATAATGACCCCTTAAGGGTCGACCCCTAAAATATGATAGTAAAATTTAATTATTTTTTAACTTTTTTTTTCATTTAAAAAAAATTAGTATGCTTTGCTGACATTATTTTTAATTTCTATTAATATCACCCTTTCAGGGGTCGACCCTTGATATTTTTCAATTTAACACAAATTTTTAAATAAATTCTGGCAAAAACTACGAGGACTACAGTTTTATGGAGCACTGTGTGTATTTGATGATGTAACCATTATAATGACCCTTTAGGGGTCGACCCCTAATTTCTGAGAGTTAATAGAAATTTCGATTTTTTAATATTTTTTTTTAATTATTAATTTTAACATGCATTTCTGACTTAAATTTTATATTGACCCTTTCAGGGGTCGACCCTTTTTTTTTCGAAAGAAATGTTTTAATATGCTTTCAATTAAATCTTCTCATTAATTACCTCAAATATTAGGTTAAAATCAATAAAATATTAATTTCATAAATTCAAAAATGCAATGTAGCATGCTGGTCAATCAATGCTGGTGATGCTGGGTACTTAATTTTCCATTTTATGCCACAATGGTGGCTAAGGAGACGTTTTTGGGCGATTCGTTGCCAATTTGTTGCAGCGTGCAACAATAATGCAACGGTTTCATGAAATGGTTGCAACAACGTTGCGTATGTAACGACCACGCAACGTTGTCATAAAAAATCCTTGTTCTTAATAAATTGTAAAAAATTGTAGTGAAAAATACCATTTAGGTATTCAAATTACATTTTAAGAGCAATTTTGGAAAAAAATATTGGTTGCCAAATCGTTGCCAATTGGTGGAGCGTCTCTAAAGCAACGGTTGGCAACTAATTTGCAACCATGTCTCCACCAATGTGCTACTGGGGTTGGCGGCCATGATGTCTGGTGATAGAATCCACTAATCAGCATTTCATGCAGCAGAGTTGAATTCATTGCCTGTAAAATTATGAAAATGAGATTATAACACACATATGAAAAGATTTTGTAAATATTTAACTCACCACATCTAGTAGCTAGCCTGGGCATAACTTCCTCAGTGTTGAAAGAAAAGAGAGAATTCAAGGGGGCGGGCTGGGCTGGAGAAAGAAAAGCTATGATAGGGCCTCTCATGATGTTAGAATTTGTAATAATCACTGTAAAAATGAAGCAATTTATTAGAAAAAAAAGAACTTTGCTATTTCAATATACTTTTTAATATATTTCTTACCTTCTTTAAAGACTGCAAAGCAGACTTTTCCAATAAAAAAGAGACAGCATCTCTGTTTTTGTTGACAATGACACCCATATCATATGTTGTATGTTGCTTTTTTTTTCTTACTTCAATTTTTTAGAAACAGATGGCGCTACCATCCGGGTATAAATTTTTTCAAAGTCCAAAATTAATGAATAAATTTGATAATAATTAGATATATTGCCAATGTAGTTTATTTAATGAAAAAAAATATCAGTTGGGGATATTATATATATCAATTAAAGCATCATTTAAGCCCCTTCTAGTTCATAGTCGATACAACTTCAAAGAGTGTATTCAATGTGCCAAGTTACGCCAAGTTTAGAAAGCTAGGATGCTCTGGGGTACCTAATATAAACACTGTGCCCTACTGGATACTCATGGGCATTACAGCTTACCTAACTGTGAACCTTAACTGTGCCCAATTGTGCCCTACTGTGCCGTGGAGTCAGGGTAGATAACAAAATGACTGTTCACCTTCTGAAGTAAAGAAAGTAATTATTTAGTCCAGTTTTTGAGATGGTAATTTTTTTAGTTGAAAAAGATGCTGATTTGACTTGATTTGAAAATGGCCGCCAGATTTCCAATGATATTCTCATTATTTATATCCTGAATATCTCAAAAACTAGATTGACTTTTGCTTCATTTTTTTTCTTTTTGCTGAATATTTATGTTATAATGTAAGGAAGGTTTACTATAATTTTCAGAGTGATTCACCATCTCCTAAAATTAGTGACAATAACCCTTTTAAAACAACATACAGTTGAAATTTTTTGCTATATATTATATATATGTAATGTATCTCTTGAAACTTTACTTGATATCTTTCTATTTTTTATTTATTTATTTATATATATAATATGTATATTATATATATATTTTTATTTTAAATTTTTTTTTAATTTTTTTATATATAAAGCTGTGCATGCAATGAAGTAGAATAGTTGCATCTGTGATTATACAATTCTTATATTTACCAATTCTTATTTAACTTTAACATAATATTTTGCTGCCTTGAGCCGTAATTCATCTATATAAATATTTTATTCTTTTATCTAATTTTTAATTAAAATAAATTTGCATTGCATATAAATTTATATGTAAATATATAAGGTTCAACAAAATGCATTTTCACATAAATTAAATACTTTTTTAAAAATGTTTACATATGATGTGCTGCTATAAATTTACTTTTAAATTCTTAACTAAATTCATGCATACTTTTCTAAATAATAAATTTTAAAACTGGTATAGGTATTGTATTATATACTAATTAACGCAATAATACGGAAAAAAATTCACAATAAAAGTGTTTTATTTTATATAAAACATACTGTTATTTACATTGATCACATAAGCTAAAATATCACATAGTAAATAAAGTTCGTCTACTTAAAAATTGATGCTTAAATTGTACAAAATAATACATTCAAATTCAAATTCAAATTTTTATTTTGATCATAGGCTGTACAGCATGGATCACGTCAATTAATAATTATCTTATTGGAATCTATATAATTAAATGCAAAGCTATAAATAGAAACAAAATCCACACCACCCTGACTCAAAGGCACATTTGGGCACAGTTGGGCACAGTTATGCTTCCCAGTTAGGGGAATTGTTGCTCCCATTTGTTCCCCAGTAGGGCACAGTTGCAGAAATGGGCATACCATTTATGCAACTGTGCCCTAATGGGGAACAAATGGGTATACCATTTTGTGCCATGCTTCTAAATTGGGAGCAATATGGACATATATATAGTTTGAATACTTTGAATATATACATGCACTTATGATATATATATATATATATATATATATATATATATATATATATATATATATATAATATACGTATAATATATATAATAAAATATTAATAAATTTATTGTATTATATATGTTATATCTATGCTTTTTTCGTTTCCGACAATAGAGTTCCATATATACAATATGTAATTATATGTATATAAGATCATTTAATTCTAATAATTATGTTGATTTGCGATGATCTCAGTATATATATTAAGTACAAACATCAGAGACCCTACAAACATATATTTCGGTGTTCAAAAATGCGCGCTAATTTACGTTAGAAAGCGCATCCGGAAAGGGGAGTAGGGGAGGGGCAGAGGGGAGAGGACGCCAGCTGAGACGCCATGCTGAAACGTTTGTGGAAATTGTAGTGTTTTTATGAAGATTTTACCTGAATTAAACAAAGTTACCGGATTTCAAGGTAAAAAAAAATAAAAAACAATGACAGTATAATAATTATTTGAATAAAATAGAATGATTTCATTTGTAGATATCATATTTGTCATGCATTTATGTTCCAAACTTTTCACTGACAACGGCCGATGTTTTGTAGGACCCAGCATGGACCGTGATGTTCTCGTGGGCCGCCTCTAGCTAATTATTTGGATTTTTTTATCACTTCCCGTCCACGGATGGCTGCAAGTATGCATACCATCTTTCAATGAGAACCTGAGACGTTGGCTGGCTGCAAATACATCCCGTATATACGTGAGTACAGTAGCATGATTTTCTACAGTGCACAGCCCAGTTTTGGATTTTAGCCCTGTTTTGGTCCCGGCCTGCTTTTGGGCTCCTTCAAGCCAAAAAAAGAAAATTGTAACCCATAAACCAAATCATCCTTTTCATGAAAATAGCAACTGCAATATGCATACCGTGATTTTTTTTTTACTGGTTAAAAAAAAATAAAAATTAATTAAAAGCAGGTATGCATATTTGTTAAAAATAAGTCTCTCGCCATTTAAATAACATGTAAAATCCAAAACCGGAACATTTATTTTCATGTCTCTCAACACAATTTTTTTTGTCGAATTTTTAAGAACCCTAAATTAGGCAGATAAAAATTGTTAAAAGTGAAAAATGTGTTCAGGGGGTTCGTTACCGGGCTACGTGGTGCAGTGTAGTAGCCAAGGGGGGGGGGGGGGTCGGGGTTCACCCCCCCCCCCCCCATGAAGATCGAGTAATTATGACTGGATAGAAGAAGAAAATTGGAAAAATGATAGAAATGTGAATAAAAAAGTCCAATAAAAAATTTAAATTTAGGGGATCTCAAGTAGTCTTTTCTTTAAAATAAACAAATTATAAGTTAGTTTCTAATTTTAACAGGAAAAAAGTGCGACTTATAAATAAATATTTTATTTCCTTTACAAACTGCATACATATAACTACTATTGTATAAATTAAGACACTCTTACGTGTGCTCCATGCGGTGCAGACAAAATTTAACAAAAATAAGAGAAGCAATGCACTTTTTTTTATTTTATTTTATTATTATTTTTTTTTACAATATCTTAATGATCTACGAAGAGCCGGGAGGTTAAATTCAGTCACTTAATTGTGGCCAGTACCCTAAAATAGGGTTCAGTTGAGAAGTTAATGATGTGAACTTGAATTATTAAATCATTTTTAAAAATAAAATTCAATTAAATGACACGTGCACTGATTCTAGAATTGATTTAAAATTGAACTGACAGTAATAAACTGTAATGGGTACAAACTTTTATTTTACTTGTGCGTAACTCATATTTATCAAGAATAACGATAATCTAAAATCATAGAAAAAAAATATAAACTGTGCCTAGAAAGCACTTCCTGTTAGAACGCAATTTTTTCCAGAAAAATATCCGAATTACAGTATACTATAATATAAAAATTTGTAAAGTACTGTATAATATATAAATCCTCAAACTAATAAAAATAATATAAAAGTGGTTACATGAATTACTTGATTTAAATAAAATGATTTACTCAAAACTTAATTTATTACGTGAGGGCACGTATTGAAAAGAAATTGAAAAATGGGGTGAAAAAAATATAAAATGCTGAAAAAATTGCGTCAGGCCATAATATACTTATCGTATTTTTTCATGATTTTACCCTAATAAAGGGGCGTGTCCTTAAAAAAAATCGCGCCTGCGGCGAGCTATTGGGGGGCTACGCCTCCCAAACCCCCCAGTGGGCTGTTCTCAATCTTTATCCTGAGACCCCCCCCCCCCTTGGGCAAATCCTGGCTACGCCACTGACGTAGTGTACATAATATATTGCTTTGCTGCGGCATGTACTGTATTGCAAGAATATGCATTGGGAAGCTGTTGCACGTGGTAACATAAAATACACTGCTAAAGATTTGTTATAGATGTCATAAAAAATATAGCCAATAGTTATGCATGTTCCATATGACTCGAGCTTTAACGTTTAAGAATTACTTTTATTCGGAGCCGTTTTCACATAAGAAATCAAGAATATTTGCCATATAAATTATATACTAATTTTCATGAGTATTTCTATTTTTTGACGGGAAGAAGGATTTGAGAACATAATTGTATTGTTTAATCCTTTTTTTTTTTTAATGCCCGACAGTCATCTCTGATACCAGTGTTATTGTTACCTTATGATGAGTGAGACTCCTAAATTTGAGCCAATGTTTCAGCTGAATGGTGAGAAGACGTCATCCTACAAAGGTAGCAGTGGAGCTACCACACCGCTAAGTGAACGCAAGCGCAGCCTAGGTTCGAGCCCAAAGCCACAGCACATTGAGGTGAGCAGCAACATGAGTCCACTCAAAAATCGTGTTTACTGTATATTTTATGCATACTTAGAGGTTGGTGATCAGAATTGAATATAAATTGTTGTCGCAAAGTGGTGTGTGTAAATATCATCAGCATTGTGTTTTAAGTTCACTCGCCTCAAGGTAAAACGACAAAGAGCAATCAAGTATATAGTGATCAATTTATATATTATAAAATAGAAGAAACTGACCTTTAAATACCCTCTTATTGTTGATATAAAGACAGGTATTGACATCTGGTGGATTTTACTTGAATAAGTACAACTATTCAACCAGCTCTTTAGTGTAGTGGTTAATACACTTCATGCATCCACATTTTGTTTCATACAGTATATTATATTTTCAAATAAATATTCTCAATAGATATAAATTTGTTCCCGAACGATTAATTATAAGCATCTTTACAGTACATTATCATCATTATATTATAAACAATTTATATTGTTTCATATGAAATATTATTATTATTTTATGTTAATTGCTGTTGGATCTTTGTTTGTTACGTGGTCATATATATAATGCAGTCGTTCACGTTCCACGTTCCTGCATGTAAATGACCATAACTGTAATTATATTTTAAAATGGATGGAATGGACACATGTTATGCATGTATGTGTATGATTTTTTTATATTTCAGCGAGTTATAATTTTGAAACAAAATAAGCATTAATTCTCGGGTGTGAAAATTTACCATGTTTTTTGTTATATTTTAGGTTTCTCGAGGGCAAGCTCTGCTTTCTAATGAGAGTACGTGCTTTCATGTTACGGACCCCGTCTACTGGCCTTGCCGACAGCGTGTGAGTGGTCCCGCGGTACCAGCGATTGGCCTGTGCTCCTGCAGTCTGTGACCAGCCTGTACGTCATGGAACGGCTTTGTCGATCGGCAATTGAAAGCGTTCTAATTTTTTTAATTGTATTTCTTAAAAAATATAAATAAATATTATGATGTATTTAATAAAAACTGCATTTTTAGACCTCGTCAAACAAATCATTGACGTAATTTTAACATCAGGATTTTTTTTATTTATTTTTTCCAGTATAAAAATTTGTAAAATTATGATAAAAAAATATTTTAAGTAGGTAACTTTATCACTTATTTAATTTCTAAATATATATATATATATATATATATATATATATATATATATATATATATATATATATATATATATATATATACACATATATATAGGATTCCATGATATACATAGTGATTAATAATTATATAAATAGGGGAAACAAATTTCATTGGAGTAGGGGGGTGGAGGGGGCGCCATGTTCCAACCATTTGTCCAACTGTGAATATCCAGGTTCAGCCATTTTGTGAGGTACCGAGTTGGGGCACAGTTGATTTGATTGGGAGCAAATGGGATATTCCCATTTGTGACCAGCCACAAGGGAATTAGTAAATGGTCTGCCAGATTGAAATTACAATGTTAATAGAACCCAAGCTTCAACTTGGTAACCAACTGTGCCCAAATGTGCCTTTGAGTCAGGGCATAGCTGGAAATGAGGGGAGAGGGGAGGGGTCAGTACTAGGTGCCTAGTAACCCTCAACATAGTCATAGGCTGGATGACCCTTAGCCCATGAAAGTTATTGGGCTGCGCCTCGCCCCATTGTTCAAGTGCACGTGAACTAATTACCTTACCTGCTACCTGTTTTTTTCAATCCAGGTAGTAAAGAAACTTGTTGACAACGTTTGAACGCCATAAAATAATGTACGGTTGAAATTATTTCAATATTATTACAATTTATTACCATTCCCTATTTTTCAGCATTGCATGTATATTATATTATATAAAATATATATAATGATTAATCGTCATCATGTATAAAACATATTAAGAGGCATTCACAAAGTCCTAAGGCCACATTTAGGGCTCGATAATTTAAAGCCCGATTTTATGCATGCTTTTTAGACCCAAAATTTCTGGTCTTAAATTATCGAGCCCTCAATGTGGTCTTAAGACTTTGTGAATGCCCCGTATTTATTTTCCTTTCCCTTTAATTAAATAAAAATATATTTCTTCACATTTATGCAATATGTATTATTATATTTTTTTTTCAATGTGTTAATAATAATATATATAATGTCATATAACAAATAAAAATAAAAATTGAAATAAGAATGTAATTGTTCTCATAAAGTTATATGGACATTATGGACAAAAAATTGCTGTACCGCTGTTCTTTCTATGAAAGCACTTAAATTTTTCCTTTATTTACAATAAATATTAATTAAATAATGAGATAATTTGAATTATTTATAAATAGTATTATATAATTTAATATAGAATTAGTGATATTCATAGTATTTAAGCCCTCCAATAATTTTTTTGTATGAAGGCAACAAGAAAATTACATGTGTTCGATTTTTGTTATATTTTATTATTTTTATGCTAATATACATATTCCAAAATCCATATACTAGTATAGGGATCTTGCAATATATGCGATGCTCCGAGTTTTCCTAGCGGTGCTCCCAGTTTTCCGTGCTCCGAGTTTACCGTGCACCGAGTTTTCCTAGCTTGTTGAAATTGCACCGAGTTTTCCTGCACCGAGTTTTCCTGCACCGAGTTTTCCGGATACCAATAAAGATGACTGATCCCCATCAGTCATCCTTAATTTCCGCAGCCAAAAATGACCTCCATGTATGCATGCATATCTAGGGTTCTAGGATAGCATATATTATATATACGATTTTTTTCATAAATATAAAAGGAGAAGAACCCACTCAATTACGTTAATAGACGACTTGCAAAACCCCATTTTTAGCAAAAAGTAAACAAACAAAAGTGACCCCAGTTCATTCTTGTTTTGATTATGTGTATAAATTTTGCTTATATATGCATACATTGGACCTTATGGGAAATTGACGATTTTCACACACAGAGATTTCAATATGTTACAAACCTACGATTCTAAATATAAAAATATCACCAGAATCTGCAGTTTTTGGCCATTTTATAATGCTGAAATGCGTATCAGAAGAAGTTTCCTTTCCTTTAATATGGTAAATTTCATATGATACTGTATCAAATTAGCCAATTGCAAGGGGGAAGATACGTAACTAGGCAAACTCCAGTTTGTTCATTATAATTAACTGTTGCAATAATCAACAATCTGAAGCTTCCTTGGTTATACGTATCTCCCCATGCAATTGGCTGATTTGGTATGGCATATGAAATTTACCATATTAAAGTAAAGAAAACTTCTTCTGATACGTATTTCAGCATTATAAAATGGCCAAAAACTGCAGATTTTGGTGATATTTTTATATTTAGAATCGTAGGTTTGTAACATATTGAAATCTGTGTTTGAAAATCGTCAATTTCCCAAAGGTCCAAATGTATTATAAGCAAAATTTATACACATAATCAAAACAACAATGAACTGTGGGGTCACTTTTGTTTGCTTACTTTTTGCTAAAAATGGGGGTTTGCAAGTCGTTTATCACAACAATATGCATACCTGTGTGTATAAGTTATAATTACAATTTTACAATACAATTCACCTGGCATCATGCCCCATGTGCTGGTTTAAATACCGCAATGTATGATGAGCTGCAACTGGCTGGCCCAAACCACAAATGGTGCTGTGGCAATTGTGAAGAGAGCAAAGTAGTAGAAGAGAGCAATTTTGGAGGTGGAAAAGCACCGGGTAGTGAGCAAAATGATTCAGAGCAGGAGAAACAGACTGCGTCGAAGCCTAGTAAAAATAATTCGCAACGAGTGTTAAAACCTCAGGGAGCAACGCCACGTAACTATGCAAATAAAGAGTCCGATGAGATGCGCTATGTTAGGCTTATGACGGCAACAATTGAGGAGCGAGTGGCTACGGAGGTGAGCAAGGCAGTAGCCCAAGCAGTGGAAAAAGCAAACCTAGAGGGCAAAAAGGAAATGGACACCTATAAAAGGAAAGTTGATGCTCTTGAGCTCGAGGTAGAAAATTTGAAGAGAGCAAAAAGTGACTCGGAGGCAATGGAGCAAATTTCTGAGGATGACGTTCTGTTTGATGAGGAGCTTGAGACCGAGCAAGTACCTGAATACCTCGAGGAGGTCGAAGGTGATTTTCTCACGTTGGGGCACGAGTGGGCATTGGCACATGCCATTGCAGAGGACTGCTGGATGAGTAAAGGGGTGGCAGCAAAAGTCAAGGAGCGTCATGGAGGAGCAGATGTGGTTAAGCGCCAGGGCAAGAAGGTAGGGGAGGTTGCAATGCTGATAAGGGAAATGCTTATCTTCTATCTGGTCTCGAAGAAAACATCATCGGGCAAACCTCTCCTTGAAGATCTAGTAAAGTGTCTGCTGGAGCTGAGAGCAAAATGTGAGGAAAACGGAGTGACAAAGCTGGCGATGCCAAAGGTTGGTGCAGGTCGAGACATGCTAGAGTGGAAACTAGTCAAAAATGAGATAAACCGCATCTTCATGGATAGTGGAATCGAAGTAAAGATTTGTAAGCGACCTCGACTCATGGCAGTAGTCGTTGGCGACCGTAGTCTGGCAGTAGCAGCCGAGCATATCACCGGAGCGGAGGTGATTATTGATGAGTCAACTTCTGGGAGCACATTGAGTAGTATGGAGGCACTGCTAGGGCATGCCCCCATCACGGAGCAAACTGAGGAGATTGTTCTCTTTCTGGGAATGTGTGCAGTGAAAGATGCAAATAACTGCTATGTAGGGGTGGTGAAAAATAAGCTACGTAGTCTGCTCAAGATGGCTATGTCAAAGAGAGTGAGCAGTGCAACAAGCGTTAAAGTGATCGGTGCTTTCAATAACCATGACGAAAGCCCTAACTTACTGAGCAACCTCAACAATGTGATGTATCAGGTGTGTACTGAAATGAAGGTGAGATTTGCAAACCCGTATTATGCACTGAAAACTGAACGCTGGTACAATGGAAGATGGGTGCGCAAGGAGCAAGCAGGGAAGGTGGTGGGCGAGTATGTCAACAGTCAATTGGACTGTTGACTTGAGGGGAGCAAAAAGACAATAGCAAAAGAAAAGTGGCAAACGAGTGGGGAGGGAGCAATTAAGGTTAGTTTAACGCAAAAAGTGACAGTGGAAGAAGAAGCAAATGATATTAGGAGGAAGCAAGTAGTAGTAAACAAAATATTTAAGGGAAGCATCATCAACACACCGAAAAGAGGTCAGCGTAGTATTTCAACGGGAAGTGAGCAGCTGAGCAACATACCGGTACGAGGACTACAGAGCAACATACAGGATCAAGGACAACCGAGCAGACAGCAGCGTGGGAGGTACGTCAGCCAACAACGGAAAACTGGTGAGTGTAAAAACAAACTTTTGGAGGGGGGGAAGCTCATAATAATGGAAGTTAATGTAAGGGGGCTTTTGGGCAAAATAAGACAGCTAAAAACAAAAATAGATTGTCATGAACCGGATGTGCTGGTGTTAGTAGAAACAAAGCTAGATGACAGTATCAAGGATTCGGAGTTGGAACTGTCTGATTACAATATTTTTAGGAGAGATAGAAACAGGAACGGAGGCGGAATTTTAGTGGCAGTCAAAATACAATATAAGGCTTATATAGAATGGGCTGAAAGTGACTGTGAGCTTATGGGTATTGAATTTATTTTAGGGAAAGAAAAAGTTAAGTTAATGGCAGGATATAGACCGGTGGATGTAAATGAGCAAAATGTAATTTTGGAGAGAGTGGTGACTAGACTAGACAATTGCAGCCCGCAGCAAACAACGCTACTTATCGGAGATTTTAATTTGCCGCATATAAACTGGAATGACAGGTGTGAGGTGTTGGGGACGGCAACACAGAAACTAGTAGCAAAAATAACAAATAGGGACATGACACAGGTCATTAATGAATATACGAGAGAGCATGTTAATGGTACTAGAAATATTCTTGATGTAGTTCTAGTTAGACCGATAGAAATCTGGCAAAATACTATGGTTGTGGACGGTATTAGTGATCACAAAATACCTGTCGTAGAGCTAATTTTTGGGAAGTCAAAGCAACCGGAGCAAAAAACGAGAAAGTGGCTTTACCAAAAAGCCGACACAGTAGCAATAGAGAGAGAACTAGAGGATGAGTTTAATTCTTGGTCAGAAAGTAAAGGAGATATAAATCTTTTGTGGGATTCGTATGTTAAAATATGTATGGAAGTACAAGAAAAATATGTACCAGCAAAATCAATTAATGTGAATAGTGACCCACCGTATTTTAATAAAGAGGTTAGAAGCTTAAAGAGGAAGTTGAGAAGAGACTATATTAAATATAAGAAAGGACTAGTTAGGAAAGGTAGAATGAAAGAGACGGAGATGGAACTCAATAATGCAAAGGATAGGGCGAGAAAAATTTTTATGAGCAAGATTTTTGATGAGAAAGATGTAGGTAGCAGCTGGGGAAGAATGTATAAACATATAAAAACTTTAAGAAAGGCAGGAAATGATATACCAGTGCTGAAAGATGCATTGGGAATATATGTTACGGAGTCGGAGAAAGCAAATGCGTGTTCAAAGCAATATGAGGCTGTGTTCCAGGCCAAAGTATTAGATACAGACAAGGGGAATGAGCAAAATAACGAGCAGGAGGAAGGTACAGCAAATAGTAGACATAAGATATTCAGGGTCAGATATAAAGATGTTAGAAGAGCAATAGTGTCATTGAAAAAAGGGAAGGCCCCGGGACCGGACGGAATTACAGCATCATTCCTAAAATTGTGTATTGATAAGCATTGTAAGTACCAAATGCTTATTTTTGAGACGGTAATGAAACAAGGTAAAATGCCAGATGGGTGGAGAGAGGCGTGGGTTATTCCAATTTATAAGGGAGGAGCAAAAAGTGAAGTTAAAAACTACAGACCAGTAAGCCTTACATCAGTAGTTTCAAAAGTAATGGAGAAGATAGTAGTTAAGTACATGAGACTTAAGCTAGAACGGAAGGGATATTTTTGCAAACAACAGCACGGATTTAGGGGGAATTATTCATGTGATACTCAGCTTCTGGGGCTAGTGCAGGACCTCGAGGAAGGCATTGATAAAGGAGAGGAAATACATGCAATATTTTTGGATTTCGAGAAAGCATTTGATAAGGTGCCACATAATATACTAGTGAATAAAATAAGAGAAGCGGTAGGTGAAGAAGGCTTGATAAATTTTATAGAAGATTTTTTAACTGATAGAGTACAGAGAGTCAAGCTAGGGCAAACGTTGTCTGAGGTAGTGAAGGTTACTTCCGGAGTCCCTCAGGGTAGTGTGCTAGGGCCGCTACTTTTTATTATTTTTATTAATGATATTGTACAGAATTTGGAGTCGGAGATGAGGCTTTTTGCTGATGACAGCGTAATCTATAGGACAGTAAGTAATAAGCAGGATGAGCAAATTCTACAAAAGGATCTGGAGACAGTGGGTATATGGATAGAAGCTAATAAAATGAAGCTTAATGTGGGAAAATGTAGTGTGGTTAAGTTCAACAAAAGAAGGGAGCAAAGTCAGGTTAAATATTTTATGGAGGGGGAAGAAATCAAATCAGAGGACAAATACAAATATCTGGGAGTAATGCTTCAGTGCAAACTTAATTGGGATGAACATATTAGGTATGTAACCGCAAAGAGCAGAAGGAATCTTGAGTTTGTAATGAGGAATCTTAAGGGGGCAGGCAGGACAGTAAGAGAAAAAGCATACAAGTCTCTGATTAGACCAATAATGGAATATGGATGTAATGCATGGGACCCGTATAGAGCAAAAGGGAAGAAAGAGATGGAAAAGATACAAAGACGAGCAGCAAGAAGGGTCTTAGAAAAGGGGAACTGGAGCTTTATCTGTGATAAAAACAAAATTTATAAGGGAAGAGAGAGTGTGACTAGAATGATAGAGCAACTGGGATGGGAGGATCTGGAGGAAAGGAGGAAGCAAAGTAGACTGACAGCAATGTATAAAATAACTAGGAACCAAAAGGGCTGGGAGGAGCTTAGCGATCGTACTGAGGAAGGGCGTTATAAAGGTAGGAGGGACCATGATTGGAAGCTGGAGTATAGGAGAAGCAAAAATGATGTGGGCAAGTATTCTTTTTTGAGAAGAACGGTGAGGGAGTGGAATTTGTTGGACTCTGGGCTTGTGGATGCTCGGAGTGTTGGTGAGTTCAGGGAGGGGCTGAGAGAGTCAGCCGCAAGCAAGCGAGCCACCGTGGTGGAATACCCACAATAGCCGCAAGCAGTGGTGTATGTCCCTTCACATCTCCTGTGACTTCTTACATCACGTTGACAAACCCGACAAACCCGACACGAAAGTCACGAAAGTGCGACATGTCAGACATGTGTTTACTCTTTTTAGCCGCCAAAAATTTATGAACACCAACATAAATTTTCATAATGGTAATTTAATAATTAGTAATAATGTACATAAATAATATATTAATGGATATAAATTTATGATTAAAATTATTATTTTTTACTTTACTTACTTTTAGTCTGTATTGTTATTGTATTTTTTAAATTAAAAAAATTAATTATTTTGCTTAGAGTGCTCAGCCTGTGAGAGATGAAATCATGATATAATAATCATCAAAAAATCATTAAAATCAGATGACTGTATATTAAATTAATTTTTTTTATTTATTCGACTTTTCTTCATAGCTTTTCTTGTAATGCCATTCATCCTTCAAACATCTTCAAATTTTAATCTTGAAGTGGCTCGAGTAATAATATTATTATGTGCCTGAGCTACTTTTTATCTGTGACGTGTTATTCAGTATGTACAGATAGAAAAACGATTTTTGGTGCATGACACTCATGACAGTCAGCTGTCGTGCTGTCTGGCCAGTGACTAGGGATCGGCGATAGTGAAAAAAGTATCGATACTTTTTATATCGAGTACTTTAAAAAGTATTTATACTCATCAATACTATCGGCTCAAAATATATCGATATTTCGATATATCGGAAAATATCGGCGGTAATTTTAAAAAGATTAAAATTCAGCATATTTTTTAGCTTCTGGGGGGGGGGGGGGGTAAAAATACATTTTTCTTTTCATGTAGTAAATATTACCAACATTTATTTTTTATGTACGTTATATATAATCATTTTAAAAAAAATACACAACAAGTTTTCAAGTATTCCGCCATCTTGAAAATACTAACCTGTACCTGTGTACTCTATGTATATAATATATAAATGAATAATTTATTGTAATACTTTTGCGGATATATCGGTGAAAGTATTTAGTATAAATCATTCCTACTATAGCTTATAGCTTATATTAGCTAGCTATAGGCTACACTATAATCTGCCAAAGCCAATTAAGTACTCTCGAGCCAATAGTAAGTAAAACTATCGGAGGTATTGAGTGCCACTGCCAGCTAGTGGAAGGGAAAGTGGCGTAGCGTCGAAATTGCGTAGCGTCGAAAAATAAATATCGATAGTAATAGTGGGCGATAGTGGGGAGGCAAATCCAAACTAAGAAATGGTTCCAAACTTTCAATATAGGTGGATCTACTTTACTTTTAACAAATATCTGCTTCGGCAACTTGAAGATGGCGTTGAGTATACGATTCCAGATATTTTGCCAAAAATTAGCGACTTATTTAAAACGTCGAATTTTTTAAATTTCTTAAATTAATTAATTAAAAATGGTTGATGGTTGTTTTTCAACTCTAACAATTGTACTAAAGCTTTTTATCTGATACAATAAGATACATTTCTTTATATTTTGATACAGTTTTTATTTTGCTGGCAAGTTTCTCTATGAATTAATTTACAAAAGAGAATTATAGTCTTGCGTTTTTCTTGCTTTTGTCTCGAACGTACAGTCGCTTCAATGCATTGTAGAGTTAAAGTTGCTATAACTTAATTGGACTTAATTGCTTTTTTTTTTTTTTTTTTTTGTTCCAATTGAAAAATGCAGAATTGGAGATTCGAGTACGTGTATTTATATAAGCAAGATAAATTCTGGTTTTCATTTTCCAATTTGTTTGTTTGTGTTTGTATATAATATATATTATTATCCTATCCTATAATATAGCTATATAATAATCATATCAATTAATAATTATAATATTTTAAAAATAAAATAATAAAATACAATGTACCAATTAACTCATGGTATTTAATGTGAATAAATAAATAAAATATTATAATATATTATAATATATATGCGTACATATATATGTATACCATATATTATCTTCATTATTTATTATATATATATATATATATATATATATTATATATAATTATTATTATTATTATATTATTATATATATAAGTGACAAAAATATATAATTAAAATAAAATTTTATTGGAAGTGAAATTAAAAATATATGATTATATATAAAATAAAATGAAATTTGATAATTATATTTATACGTATATAAAAAACTAATTGGAATATAAAAATAACGAAGTAACGAACATCCTAAAATAATTTTTTTATTGAAGAAAGAAAATAATTAATTTAATTAAAGATGATCTAATTTATGTCATGTAACATAGTAATAAATATAATAAAAATAAATTATATAAAATAATAAATTATGATTTTCTAAATTGCTAGCGTACGTGGCCATGGCTGGATGTGGATTGGCCGGCTAATTAAGAAACAAACGCCTCCAGGTGTAGCTTAAATATTTCGCAAACGCTTTTACACGATGCATTCACACTATATAACATATATGCAGATGAAACTATTCCGACTAGCATAATTTCGTACTAATTGATATATACTATGTTACTCATTTGTTCAATATTTTAATTATTTTATACTGGCGGGGTGCCATGTATATAAAGTTATTAAGCCTGCGCATATTATTATAATACGTAATTTAGCTTACAATTTTCCTTTGCAACAGAATTTCATCTCCATGCAAGCAAATATGGAGTTGAATTTTACTTGTAAATTAAAATTGTATATACGCAATAAACAGAAAAATTGTATTGTGTAATACCGCCTTTATGTATACACAATATACAGACTGGGCCATCAGGAATGGTGTTCCGATCCCATGCTAAACATTGGGCAGGTTAACTTTGAGCTAGAAAGTTGAAATTTGGCATATATACGTAATCCAAGGGTTGTAAGTTTTTTTGTTTTTTTTTATATGCATGTGTTAAAAAAGATATATATTATTTCATACCTTTTTAGGAGTGAATTCACGGTTTGAACTTCTTCCTTCAATAGGATTTCCATGTTAAATTTAGTTAATTCACATTGAAAAATTTTATCCGATTTGCACCAAAATTATTTTTTAAGCCTTTTTCAGAGCACGTTAAATCTAATGGTATAGTGGTGAAAACAACCTCTAATGATATAGTGATTCGACTATTTTATTTTGTGAAAAAAATTGTGCTATCAAAATTTTGATTATGCCACTGAAACGAATTCATTTTTTTACCCCAGAAACAACCTTTGAATGTTTTTAATCGGAGTAAGTTAATGATTTAATTTTTTTAGGGGTTGGAATTTTTACACCTAAAAATTAAATCCTTAACTTAATTGCTCCAATTAAAAAATTGAAGGATTGTTTTTGGGGTAACAAAATGAGCCTGATAGCCTGATCAAAATTTTGATAACACTATTTTTTTTTTTACGTTAAGGCCATTTTATCTCATTAGGGGTTGTTTTCACCACGTTTAAAATCACACCATTAGATTCAGCATGCTCTGAAAACCCTTTAAAACTAATTTTAGTGACACGCAATTAATGTTACAAAATTTTTCTATCAACTAGCTTAATTTAACATGAAAATCCCACAAGGAAGAAGTGCAAATCGTAAATCCACCCCTAAAAAGGCATGAAATAATAATTCAATTTTTTTAATAGATTTAAAAAAAAACTTGCAACACTTGGCTATATATAATATATACAATATTATAATATACGTATGCCAAATTTCAACTATCTATATAGCTCAAAGTTAACCTTCCCAAATTTTAGCACGGGATCGGAACGCCATACCTATATTTTTACGATTGACCTAGCTAACATTACTTTCCTTCCAAAATGACAATAAGCGGCTTATAGACATGCAGACAGAATAATTTTAACACGTGCATAAATAAATTATTTGCTTTTTTAAATTTTTTAAATATTTTATTATATATATATATTATATAAAATAAATATATACCTGCAGTTGTTTTTTGCACTACATATTTTCCAATTTAAACTTGAATTAATAGAGTCTACAGCTCGCGTACTGAACAAGTACAATTAACATCTGAAATTATTATTTTTATTTACATTTTTATTTATAATCGTTCTATGTTACACATTATTTTTTATACACACTGTAGTCATACTTTCTACGTACTAAGTAGTCATATTGACATACTGATATAAGATAAAAGTGACTGATAAGGTACGTGACAAAGACGAGGTATAAAAAAATATTATATTAAAATTATGCACAACAACAACAACAACATACATTTTTTACTTCAAAAATTAAAAACAACAACAATTAGATGCATAAAGCATCATTTATTTCTTTACATTTCTTCGTACTATACGTTCTTCGTAACATATACTATATTATTCATTGTTTGTACACAACACATTATATACTATTATGCAATGACCATGTTTAAACTGTATGCATAATTATTAATTATTTTTTCTTACTGCGGATTTGTGTCGAATTTAAGCTATAGAAAGGAGTAGTATTTGAAGTATTTTTTTTTTTCAAGTATTGATGGCCATAAAACATAAAAGTAACGTCTATTATTGATGCCATGGCATTATGAAAGAATAACTCTCTCTCTCTCTCTCTCTCTCTCTCTCTCTCTCTCTCTCTCTCTCTCTCTCTCTCTCTCTCTCTCTCTCTCTCTCTCTCTTAAATGCTGGTCTCTCTTTATACTCAAGCTTCTGACTGCACGCAGTCAATGGATGTAACGGGAATATAGAATATATTAGCCCCCTTCCCTTCCAACCCCATTGTAGCTCTCTCCGCACCTTTACTTTGCAAAGAATTTTGTACAGTCAACAACAAGCAAATAAATTAAACCACACCGTGTAGTAAAGATTTTTTTTATGTGCAAAATTAAACATAAAATGTGATATAAATTAATTAATAATTATTATAATATTAATTAATGTTCTACATAAGTTATATTCATTGTTTTTCTTTTATATGATTATATGAAAAATAATAAACTTAAAATAAAACCATGCTTCATCCGGATAAATAAATATGACGCGCGCATGATACTATAATAATTAATACACGTCATATGTTGATCGAGCACAATCATAATATATAAGGTGAACTAAAAAAATAAGAAAAAATACTTTTATGCAGCGCAAGCTTTAATTATTAATTACGTCATTAAAATAATTTTAATGCAGCGATTTTCCATTACCTATATAAAGTCCTAATAATTTATGCACGCACTCTCTAACTAATATTAAATAATAATAATATTAACAGTTGTATTTATTGAAAATAAGTACAAAAACCCAAAGGGCGGTGACATGAAAAAGGATATCCCATTCACAAAAGTGTCCAGTCACCCAAAAAACAAAAAATAGTATCATGAAGATATATTGACAAGCTTCAACTTAAAAATGCCGCAGCGCCGCATTCTGACATCGCTCCATAAGGTTTGTTAGGAGAAAAATCTTATTTATTTTTTCATTCAAATTCTATGCTGCATAAAATCTCGAATATTTTTTATGTCGTGTAAAGTGATCTTTTCCGTGGCTCATATGAATTATTAATCTTGCCCTTCATAAGAACCACCGAAAAAAATTAAAAACCAGGAACCGCTGGGTTAAAGGATAGGAAGCTTGATAGAACATGTCGTCGCGCGCAGTTCGCGCGCTAGATTTTCATTGGCTGAGAGAATTGTGTCGTCAATATTAAAGCTTCTCATTGAAAATATTCCTTCGTCAGAATACTCACAAAATCGTAAAATTACATTAAGGTAGAGATAATACGGATCAGCTGGCCCAATGCTAAAATAATCCCGTTCTTAAAAATTATTAAAAAAATTTAAAATGTTCTCCTCTACATCCCCTATCAGTAGGTAAAATATCAGGTATACAAAAACGAGCTAGTTTTCGAGTAATTAATTTTTAAAGTTCTCTAATTTAACATGGAGAAATGGAGCTTCCATGTTAAATAGTCAACTTTAAAAATTAATAACTCAAAAACTAGCTCGTTTTTGTATACCTGATATTTTACCTACTGATAGGGGATGTACGTAGAGGAGCACATTTTTTCATAATTTTTATGAATGGGATTTTTTTAGCATTGGGCCAGCTGATCTGTGTTATCTCTACCTTAAAGAACATTTAAACAGCGCATATCTAAATAAGGTCTCTTGGTGCCTTTGGTGGATTCAGGGAGTGAATTAAAAACAGAGACTATAATAATCTTAACATTTAATTATTAAGATTTTGTTGTTGTACTTGTTACAAGTGAGGGGAGGGGGAAGGAGGGGTCAAATCATCCGTGGATTATAATATATATATATATATATATATATATATATATATATATATATATATATATATATATATATATAATATATATATATATATATATATATAATACAGTATGCATAATCAGCATAATGTATAAATTAATTAAATCAATCCGTATAATATTAATATTTTTATACATATTTAAGTTTTTTTTCTGGGGTCTAAATGGTATAACGGCATGAGATTTTTTTTAAGATGTATTTTGTATCGTACTCTTTTATACTTTTTCCCATTAATTATAAAAGAGTTAATTATAGGTCGCTTTTGACACCTTCCGCCAGTGTTGTAATAGGAGGGGTCGGCTAAACAAGTACGTAAGTGTTAAATTTAAACATCATTTTATTGCCTTTCGGGATCTTTTATTATAGGGGGAATTGCCGCTCCCGTGCACCCACTATAGCTCACTAGAGCTGTTCGTGGATCCACGGCTGCGAATATTGTATAATAGTACTAGTATAATTTTAAATTTAAATATAGCATATTATATATATAATGCTGAATGCATTAAAAAAACTGTCATTACTCATATTGTTGAAATTAATCTAGCCTTTACTAAGTATTATAATTCCGTAATAAACAGCTAGCATTAAACATTTTTTTGCAAGAAATTAATAAACGGTGGGTATACTCTGACTTTTTTATTTTATTTTTTCTGAAACCGGTAAATATTTTTAAATAATTATTGAATGATTTGCGGGATTTGCCAAACTTTCTGGAGACGTCTACAGGTCTCAGAAAAATGTGAGAAAAAAAAATATATATATATAAATAAAATAATAAATCAGAGAGTATAGCATGATTTTACCCTCTATACACTTTTGCAATGAAATTTTTGTATCCTAAATACCCACTCAATGGTAGATATTTGTGGGAGGTGTGGCGCAGTGCGCTTGACCGGGTCTCGTCAGATCACCGAAGTCAAGCAATGCCACGCGTGGTTAGTAGTTGGATGGGTGACCATTTTCAACAAAAACCTCGTTTCCCACCCAGGGTAAAATGTTGCGCTTTTCCAATATGTGGTTCCCCTGGCTTTGGACCATTGCATTTCCGGTTCATTGACAAAAGCTGTAGCGTCCATCCTGGCTGAGGTTTCCACGTTTCCCTCAGCCGCAGGCAAATGCCGGGATGGATTTGCAAGGCCGTGGCCGCCCTCGTTCCAGAAGAGCCCGCGAAACGCTCAAGTTAGGGTTTCGGAAGGTTCGGGGTTTCGAAGTAGTATGTAATTAGTAAATATATAGAAGTACCCAATAGGGTTTAATTAAGAATAATATATATTATCCCAGGGACCGCAGGTGTATCCCCGGGGCGTTCCAGGGATACCCCTCAAACGTCCCTCCGGAGTGCCCCAAGGTGTATCCCCTATTTCCATGCACAAAAGGGTACCCCTTGGGGACATTCCAGGGATACACCCTGAAGTCATTGCAGGGATACATAGGGTTATATAGCAAATATGCTTATAATTACCAATTAAAAAATGTTTTTATCAATTATAATGATGTTATCAAAGAGAAAGAATAGCAAAAAAAAAATTAAAAAACTGGCATAGGTGAGACTCGAACTCGGGACCATCACATTTGAAGTCTGGTGTCTTTACCACTAGGACACTTGTCTTCATACTAAAATGTAGAAAACTTAACTTTATAAACTATAAATTATGAAATCGACTTGTATATTTTTGATACTTTAGGATATTTTACAATCTATGGTTTCTTTTATAAATTTTAATAATAATAATGAGAAACTTCCAATACGGCACATAAATAATGTTTATCTTCAAATTTTAACAATTTTTTATTTCTTAATTTTTTAGAAAAAAACTACGTCTCATGAATGACCCCCAGGTGCACTTACGGGACATTCTGTTTACTAATTAAAATTATTCAAAATTGTGATTAAAAATTCAATCAGCTACATACTTAAGCAAAGAAAATTGTTATTTTACAATTTTCGACAATACCCCCCGTGTGTCCCACAGAGACACCTGCGAGACATTCATCGATAGTTATCAAATTAATCAAAATCTTCTCGAGATGAAGCTAAACGTTTTAAAATACTATAATTTAACCAATTAAAACCAATATTAAAAAAACAGTAACGTCCTAGGAGTGCACCTGCGGGGCATACATGGGATACCCCTGGTGTATCCCTGCGAGACACTCAAAGGACGTTTGATCCAAAAGTTCAATATAATTGCGTTATTTTCTTCTGTGTCCCTTCTACACTATAAGTTAAGCAATTCCTAAAAATTTTAAATTTTAAAAAGCATTAAATTAATATAATATAGACCACGGGACATTCGCGGGGCATTGCAAGGACGTTCCGCTGTGTCCCGGGGATACCCATGCGGTCCCTGGGATGAGATTGATAAATATTTAAAAGCTATATAATATTATATATATGGCTCAATAAATTATATATACTATAATATAAAAATGGGGGCATACATGACCAAAATGTGTCAATTAATTGCCCCAAAGTACCAACCAATATATATATATATTATAGGCACATGAAATTTTAATGGACAAATATGGACAACTTACAGAACTTTAATAATTATTTAAAATTAATAGTTCTCCGCGAATCAAAAAAATTTAAAATGGTACGTATAATTTGATACCCTCTCTTTTTGCAATAAATAAATTCATGTAAGTTGTCTATTAATTATATACAATTTATAATATAATACTCCTGTTTATGTAATATATACTATATTATATTAAATACAAATCAAAAGTTAAAGAATTTTTAAATTAATTGGATCGAGCAATATATATATATATATGCAGCAATTGAAAAATATGTAATATTTTATTTTATTTAAATGCGTATAGAAGGATCTTGTATGTACATACATGATCCTAGGTATATAATACAAAAATACTCATGCATGATCGATGTGAATTATGATATATAATTATTTATAAAATAGCGAAAAAGCTACCATGCAAATAAATTTAAGTTTCATTTGAATTAATACTTCTATATATATACATATATATGTGTGTATACATATATTATAATGCATATAATTTTATGCTGCATGCACCGAGATCTATAATATCTGAATTAAAGTTTTATATTAAAATTTAAAGAAAATATGTTCCTTCGATCAAGTGCAATAATTACACGCAAATTAATTTAATTATTAATATTGTCATGCATCATGCAGAAACACGTACATTAATTTACGCACTTAAATTAAAAGAATCGAATACTGCCATTGAGCTCTACACAAGGCCTTGTGTAGAGCTCAATGAATACTGCGTGCACTAATTATATAATTAAAATAACACAAAATCCACTACACGAATAAATAAATAGCAAGAGCACAATCATAATTCATATATCACTCGTCGGCATCAGTCAAACTATACTACCAATTAACGGAATTAACCAATGAAAGGTTAATTCTAGCGACCAGAGTAATCTAAGGCCACCATATTTATGCTACCATGCAACCTATCTGAAAGTGCTCATAACACTGATCCTTTTTAAAAAATTTAAAATAATTTAGCTGAAATATAAGAAAAAAAAATCAGCCAGTGAACGCAATTGTCATCTAGTGTTAAGGGCATTGGGTGTAGCACCGGTAGTTGGCAACACTGACGTATCTTCACCATGTTAATTTTTGGTCATTGCTCCTCGGAGCAATTTTTATGCTAGAGCTAAGCTGATTGCTGTAGTATCAAGATAATTATTAGCCCAAGTGCACAATTTGGCCAAATAAAGCCTGATTTAAAGAAAAGTATTTTTTTTATATTTTAGAAAAATGCATGTAAATTTAAAAAATTACTAAAAAATACTTTTCTTTAAATCAGGCTTTATTTAGCCAAATTGTGCACTTGGGCTACTAATTATCTTGATACTACAGCAATCCGCTTAGCTCTAGCATAAAAATTACTCCGAGGAGCAATGACCAAAAATTAACATGGTGAAGATACGTCAGTGTTGCCAACCACCGGTGCTACACCCAATGCCCTTAAGCAGTGCAACTACGTCTAATATCCCGCTGCTTGCAGCAATCGATTATTTTGGGCGATATGATTTTCGACGCTACGCAATTTCGGGTCATCGCATGCCACCCCTAGTGGAAACCATCTTGTAGTAGTAAATGGCCAATCGCGTATTTTCGATCAATTAACGAGTAGATTTTCGTATTGGAAAAAGAATTTAAAAACGCATAGTATCGAACTCATGGACGAAAACCTATTTAATTAATAAATACTTTTTTGTCTTGCCTTGGTTTTTGATTACCGCGACTACCGCGAGTGACTTTTGCATGCATTTTTTGATAAATAGTATCGGCCGCGATACTCATAATTTAGTATCGAATACCCGATAATTATCGGCTTAGAAAAGTACTCGATAGTATCGATATATCGCCAGAAAAGTATCGGGTATCGAGTAGTATCGAAAAATATCGCCGATCCCTACCAGTGACCAGTGACTAATCAAGGGATATTCCACCTCTAGCCTCAACAAAAAGCAAGCTTAAAGAAAATTTTACAGCTTCTATAGAAGTGTAAGAAGCGTTATTTGTTATCAGTACGTATTCATCAATGTCTCCAAGTGGCAGAGAAAGCGACAGTGATGGTAAGAAATATAAGCTAGTTATATTTACAGTATGCATATGCATCTATGCATATGTATGCATACGGTACAGTATGTATACGTATTTATTTATTTATTCATTGTACATTCAGCCACAAGGGCTGAGGCTATTCAGGGAATTCAATCCCTCTTTAGCCGTAGTATACATACATAAATTTTTTTTGTTGAGATTTTTAGAAGAATAGAACATGAGATACTGTATATATAATTACATAGAAAAAACAATACATGAAAAAATAGTTTACCCTAAGATTCTAATACAATATGGTATACAATATATACATGCATAATGCTGTACAGAACAAAAACAGGTGGCACACAAAATGTATGCATAGTGGCGCTCGTGATATACGTTATCTGAAACAGAAGGACTTTAGAATTTTTGTTGACATGCATGATCACAGATAATTGCGAGATAAAATTTGAACTTTATTTTGACTAGAAAAGTAATTAAGCAAGTAAATTTTTTTAATAAAAGTTGGCATTTAATTAAATTATTATTTATAGTATTTGCTTATATTGAGAAGTAAAGTTTATTTATGCATACTACTGTATGTAGAGATTATACTGTATATATATAAAATATTGACTAATTATATTATATGGTTTTACACAATACAAAAAAATTTAAAATATAGAAACATGGATGACTTTTAACTTCAGGCTTTTAACACATTAATATCACAATTATATGACAACTATAGATGTAGAAATTAATACTGTATATAAAAAATTGACTAGTTATATTATATGGTTTTACACAATACAAAAAAAAAAAAAATAAAATTTAGAAACATGAATGACTTTTAACAGATTAATATCACAATTATATGACAATTACACATTGGACAAATAAAGATAATCAGGTAGTAGGTAAGGAGGAAAAATAGGAGTTGGTATCGGAGTTTCGATGTCAGGGTAATGTAGGTGAGTGATCAGAGATAATGTAGAAGGAGGATGGGGGTATACTTGTAGAGAGATGTATACGTACAGTTCATATGAATAATATATGATGCACAGCCCAGTTTTGGATTTTAGCCCTGTTTTGGTTCCGACCTGCTTTTAGGCTCCTTATAGGCAAAAAAAGTAAAAAAGAAAATTGTAACTGATTAACCAAACCCTCCCTTCCATGAAAATAACAACTGCAATTCCTTGATAATTTTTTTACTGGTTCAAAAAAATCAAAAACGAATAAAAACAGGGTTTTTAACAAATAATTCGTTTTTATTTTTTCTAAACTACTGTATAGTAAAAAAAATATAATTGCTACATTCTATTGAACATGTTAATATTTTTTTCAAAATTTTAAGAACCCTAAATATGGCAGATAAAAATTGTTTAAAGTGAAAAATGTCATAAGGGGGTCCGTTACCGGGCTGCGAGGTGTATACTGTATGCATACAGTATGTATGATACTGTATGCGTATGATACGTACATATCAACACTGCTGTATGCATTTAATAATGTGTATGAAGATACATACGTATCATATGCATAATATAATATGTTCCTTAATTGTGCCTTAACATCAATACTTGTGCCTATATAACCTGAAAACTGTTACTGTACGTATATATATATACTGCATCCAGTAGCTGAAAAAAAAACATGTGTATAAACAGTATTGTATATATGCATACAGTATAGCTGGGAATCCTTCTTTATTGTATGTTAATGGAGTTATGCATAATTGTTTACAGTCTCATCATACATGGATGGTGTACCAGTCAAGATCAGTGAGCGTTACAGGCCTCCACGGAAAGTGGTTTTGCCTGTTGGATTTCATCACCGTTTAGATGTAACTTTAGAAAATGTTCTTAGAGATGTAAGTAGAATTATAGTCTAACAGATCTTAGAATACCTGTAGACACTATGGCGTCTAGCTTTCCAGACAGACGCCAACGTATTCTGGCTGAGATAAAAAGCAAAAAACAATCGTCGCGAGTAGTCGAATCTATACGTAAACTAATTGTAAGATCTGTAATATGTACTGTAAGACTAACATTAATATTTGAGGGCCCGGCAATCAAAATGGTTTAGAAGCCATATAATCACTACAGGTGATATAAGATAAGAAACCAACCTTTACCTGTCACCTAGCTCCTTTCTTTTTCTTTTTAATTACTTTCCTGTATGTTCAATGTGTCTACTTTTGAACCTAGTAACCATATAATCCTGTCACCTTATAAGGTGAGTATATATTATAGGTTCTACTTGTGGAGTAGACATACAGGAAAGCCACTAAAAAAAAAAGACCTACTGATGGGCAGATCCAGCATGTATTTTGGGACCTTGGGGGGAGGGGGGGGGGATCGCCCCTCCCCTTGGATCCGTGCCTGGCCTACTGCCTCCTTGATTGCCAGGCCCTAATATTCCTAATATTATGTACTGTATTACAGTATATATTACTTATTTATGAATATAAATACTACATACATATATCAATCGTTGTGGAAAAGAAAGTGAACTCTAAGCTGTTAATGTGTTAAAAAACTACAGGAGTCTATAAGTAACTTGTAACAACTACAGTACAGTATATAATTATATTTATACTGTATAATTATCATGCTATATTGTAAAAGATGAAAAAGTATCATGAGTATTTCTGAAGCAAGTGGAGTGTGCAAGAATCGATTGTTGTGCAGGTTTATTTATAGACGGACGGGATAATAATGTTATTATTAGTATTCAGCTAACTATTCAAGTGGTAGCTATAATTCTCATGTTCAAACTTATTTCAGACCTCTTTCGATTTCTCACTATCTCGAAATGTTATTGAAAATGCACGAATCAGAAGGGAGCAGAGATCAGCAATTCGTGAGAGCCGAAAAGCACGAATAGCTGAGGAAGAAGAGAGACAGAGAGCAGAGAGGGATAGAGAACTTGCAGAACAAATTGATAAGTTTACTCTCAAGTAAGTATGCATTGGTTTTACTTTTAAAGTAGAGTATAAATCAGAATGGACAATTTGCATCAATTTTTTTTACTAGCTCAATCGAAAGAGGAGGTCAAAAAATACACCTGTGAATTTTATGAGATTTTTATTCGTACTGCATCATGGCTATAAGAGAGGTCACGTGACCTGGCGGCGTCGCCCGCGTCGCCTATGACGTCATTGAACTGTTCGGTCAAACAAACGATCGACTTTATAATGCTTGTAAACAACCACATTGCTATGGAAATAAGCAACAATTAATTTATTGTTTACAAGCGTTATATAGACGATCGTTTGCTTGACCAGACAATTCAATGACGTCATTGGCGACACGGGCGCTGCCTCCAGGTCACGTGATCTCTCTTTTAGCCATGATGCAGTACGAATAAAAATCTCATAAAATTCATAGGTGTATTTTTCGACCTCCTCTTTCGATTGAGCTACTAAAAAAAAGTGATGCAAATTGTCCATTCTGCTGTTGTCAGGGGGAAAAAAAAAATAAATAAAAAAATATTATTTTCTAAAAATAGTTCAAGTGGCCCGAACCAAAATTAAAAAAAAAAAATTATCTCACATAGAAAAATATCCAGAAAAAAATATTCCAAATTAAGTTAGAGTGAACGTGTTGTTCAACATGGAGCCTGAAAAGATCCTTGAATATCTTGAAAAATATGGCATTAGGTGGTGGTATGACAAAAATATAGCAATGTTCTATGACTCAACTCAAGCTTTAACCAAAAATTGATTAAAAAAAAAAATGGCTTGAAACTATTCTCTCTTAAAAAATTAAAAAAACGAAACAAAACAAGAAACTCTTCCATGCTAATTTTCATAAGATTTTATTTATTTTTTTTTACGGGAAAATAGATTAATGCCATTTCTTGTTATCTGTTATTGGTTAAAGCTCGAGTCGTAGAACATCACTATATTTTTGTCATTTCACCTAACACAATATTTTTTCGGGATACTCGAGGGTCGCTGACAGGTCTCATGTTAGACGAATTGTTCACTCTTACTTTTTTTTTCTGGAGAACCTATATGAGATAGAATTTTTTAGATTTTGGTTCAATATGGAGAACCACTTGAACTAGTTTTAAAACATATTAACTTTTTTTTTTTTTTTTTTTTTTTTTTTTTTTATGGTGTTAACTCTGCTTTAAACAGTATATTACTATATTATATTGTGGATTTACTGTACCAGTAATTATTAACATTCAAATATTCATTAATTTTGTTTACATAAATCATCATTATAAAACACAAATTAATTAAACTACTGTAATTTTCTTTTTGTCATGACAGAGCGGATGAACAGGCTGCAGAGATGGAGGCTGCTGCAGTCAGCTTGCCATCTCCCCCTACTTCCCCTCTCCCTGCTCAGACCAAAGCTGTGACCACTCAAAGTCAGTTTTCCTCAATACTGACTCCCCTACCCATGCCTGCTCCTGCAAAAATCAAATCACCGACAGTACCCGCCAAATCTGCCTTCAATATTTCTGACTTTGAAGCTGACACATCAAGCCCGTTTGACAATATGGAACTCAAAACTATTAATGAAATGGAAGAACTTGCTCATGTGCTTCAGCCTAATTGTACTAGTGATTTAAGACCAAAAGACAACTATCAGTATTCTAATTATTATTCTCAATCAAATACCATGAGCAATAATACACAAGTGAATGAACAAGCAAATAAAAACAGTGTAAATGATACTTATGGTGCATATGGTAATGTTTCTTCAATTCAAAGTGGTGAATCTCAGTTAAATGGACCAAATTATGCTAATAATCATCAGAGTTATGTGTATCCTACACAGCAGCAACAACAGCAAAGTAGTTCATATTACTACCCTAATCAGCAAACATGGATTTATGCTGATCAACATTCCGCTTATTCGTACGTGCCACCTCAGTCTCATTTTGACTCCCAAGTTAGTTGTAGTAAGAGCTATGTGTATCCTGCCAGTGGAACCCCAGTATATAGTCAAACTAGTACAGGGTATGCCATTACACATTCCACTCCTGCTGACCCAAGTGTGAAGGGCAGAACATCCAAGAGTGTACCAGATATTATGGAGGTAAGTTAGTTTTGATTGGCAAGCGAGGGAGAGAGAAACTAATTTTGGTTGCAACAGGAGCTTCAGAGAGAGTCCATGTTGGAGTCAAATCGCAGCTCAGCGGTGCCAGTTCCTCGAGGAGAACCCTTGCCTATGAATCATCACTTACCAGCCCCCCGACCTGCAAGCTTTGGCTCTACAGGCCTTGAGGTGAGACTTTAATGCATTCAGAGCAGATTCTTCTGAGCTCAATGAGAGGTCAGGTCTAAATTAATTTTTTTATACCGGTACTGTATTTGTTAGGTATCCTTCATAAAAATAGATGAATTGAAACTAGTGGTTTTGTAAAATACATTGGTTTAACATACATGTAATGTAAAAAAGTATCCTCATATCCTCAGAAATAAAATATAATGTTTCTACGTGATAATTTTATTTTATCTATGACCAATAAAAACTAAGAATTTTTGGGTACTAAGTCCTTGCAATGTTTGCATTGTCACAGAATTGGAAGCCGTGGCCTGAGCTTGACAGCCCTGCTGCTCTGGACTCTCAAGAGCCTTCTGCCCAGCTTCCTGTGCTGACGCGTGCTACTTCAGACCCCATTGCCAAGCTGCCTCCAGGTACTCAGCAGCTGGCGCGTCAACTGAGTGAGATGGGCTTCCCTGTGGCTAGGGTGGCACGAGCATGTGAGGCTGTTGGTGAAGACCATAAAAAGGTTTGTAGATGTAGGAAATTGAGCTTATATTTGTTCATTTTACCCATATTTTTTAACCCTTAAATTACTTTGTAAGTTCTTTATAAATTTGGCAGATACCTTTTCATTAATTTGATATTTCAATTTTAAAGGATCTAATCAAAGACCTGACCTTTTCTTAGTAATCTTAGTGTTGTAAAATTATTCCAAAGTTGTTTTTAAGCAATAAGAATAGTTAAACTGAATATTGAAAATTCTGTTAGTTTGTGTAATCAAAAGTGTAATCAGAGGATCAGAGCACAGCATTATTACCTTCCAGTGGTTGAACACAGGCAACACTGCCGACCCTTGAGGCAGTTCCTGCAGCAGGAATCTTGGCTCAGGGGAATGAGTACATTGCCTCTGTGGGTCAGCGGCTAAATTAATCCCAAAGTCTGGTTGTCAGGGCAAGTCGTTAGCAACATGTCTTCGGTAGGTGGAGTCCAGTAAGCCTCACTACTTAATATAACATCTTACTAAAAAGCAGAGAAAATTGCCTTGGATTTCGACGAACGAGGTAATAATGCTGCTGGCAAATCTTGCATGCAAGGGATATGGCGTCATGTTATGAATGAATAAAAACTGTAAAGGATGATAGACCAAGGTTTTTACCGACATCTCTGATTTTAGTTTCATTTTATATTATAATTCCAGATTTAAACTTCTTGTTAAGTTGTTTTAATGACTGTTTACTTATTTTAGGTGCTTGACTTCCTACTCCAGGTTCAGTCATTAGAGGAGCGTGGTTTCCCTGGATCTCATGTAGAGCTGGCGCTAGGCAAACTACGTCTGGATGAGGCTAGGGCGCTCAAGTTCCTACCAGCCCTCGGCCAGCTTGTTGACTTAGGCTTCTCTGAAGATCAAGCCTCACAGGCTTTGCTACATGCAGACTGTGACAGAGATAAGGCTCTTGATGCCCTGCTGTCATAACCCTGAATCTCCAGTGTCATGATATACCCCAGTGCAGTGTATAATCCAGGAATCCTTAACCAAGATTTACATACAGAAAAGAAAAAAAAAAGTTCAGTTTTAAAATTGCTAAATTAAAAAAAAAAAAAAAAAATGGTATTGTATACAGTAGTTCTTGTACTTCTCGTTCTTTGGTTTGACGCCCGGTGACCCTCCCATTAGTATTGTATTGGAGGACAAAGAAAACGGCTTGTGACATCAAACCAAAGATAAAGCACGAGAATACGAGACTGTACTGTGCAAAGAAAATTAATAGAAAAAAACAAAACAAAACGCTATGTACAGTCACAGTCAAATTTAATAAAACAGCGTGTACGAGCTGCACCGATAGCTCTATTCCACTCTTTATGACTAACTCTGTACATTGCATCTACTGCATACAGTATTATTGCCTGAATGCCTGAATAAATTTTAATAAATTGCTACAGCAAATCAATTTTCAGTAAGTTGATCCTGGATCAGAACACTCAGCTTTTTTCTCACAAGTCTTAAAATAATAAAGTTACATATTTATATTTTGCTTTTTAAGTACTAGAGTGGGCATTTGAAATTAAAAATACAGTATATTCTTTGCGAGCTAGTGAGATTAGCCAAAGCTCTTGGTGGTCATGCTTACTATAATCTTCGATGGTGTGTGGTTTTGTAACCGGAATGATTGTAATCAGATCATTCATAAAGTCAATTTTTTATTATTTTTTTTTCCTAACAACTGTCTCCAACTATCATCATAAAAAAGAATACTTTTTTCTTCTTGTTTTTTTAAAAGTATTTTGGTGTATTGGATTTTTAACTCGAAAAAAGACTTATGTATATGACTGAATTTTTCTAATGTACACAGTTGAGAGATGATTGCTAATTTTTTACACATTTTAATATTTTCAAAGCTTAACATAAACGTCAAATAAGGATATTTAGTAAAACAGCTGTATTGTTGTCTAATTTTTGTGTACCAAGAAGAGAAATAAAAAAAAACACACACACACATTTAACACTTGAATTTAAAGTTTTATTTGTCACCAAATATTCTCGTATATTTGCTGTCATTTGTAAAATCTGTTTAGCATAATTGGGTGGCATTCACGAAGAGTTAAGGAGCGTTTTAGGTAGAGATATTTTAAGAAGAGTTTTTTATACCAGGTAACAGGTAAAAAAACGCTTCTTAAAATATCTCTCCCTAAAACGCTCCTTGACTCTTCGTGAATACCACCCATTATTTTTAATTAATTAAGTGAAATGTATGAATTTAATTTTACTACGAGGATGACATAAACTGTTATTATCATATTATTCAGTGGTGTAGCCAGGGAAAAGGGAATAATGTTTCTCCAAATTTTCTTTCCTCTGGCTATGCTACTGATAATATTTTAGCCTATATTTTGATATGATATATTACATAACATTTGTATTTACTCGTAATTTTCATTTTGATGCAAGAAATTGCATTTATTTTGAATACTTTCCAGTTAGCTCTTGGGTGTTGTTTCAGTGAGAGCTGCAGAAATCAAAACTACATAATTTAATACTACACTAATCAAATTATAAATAATTTGTTGGATTTTTTCTACCCGAAATGGGAACAAAGAATTATTTTGGAACTTTTACAGTAATTTGCCTGCAGTCAAAACTGAAATTATTCCAAGAGTGTGATTGTTGTGTGCACAGAGTATTAAATTATGCTATGTATTACTTCATTCATGATGATTTTTAAATCCCAAATTTTGTAGTAACTCTTGTTAAGTCAAATGTTGACCTGGAGTATATTAAACTTCAGATGGCAAGAATTGACAACTTTCATGTTTTTTTTTATTACATAAATAGAGAGAGGTATAGAACTAATCTGCTATAATTTTTTTCATTTTTTAGTGTGGGAAATAATTTTATAAAATGTTAAGGGTAAGGTAACACGAACAATCGATTGTTGATAGTCCCATTTGATTAACATGTAAACCTTAGCAACCTCATAATAATTCTGAATTTTTTTTGAGAGACAGTTCTTAGCACCAAATAAATGTGGAAAAAATTTCAAAACAATCGGTCGATCCAATTTTTTTAAATGAATTTTTTTAAATTTTCTGTATAGGGCTTTCCCATGGAGACCTAAACTAAGAAATTAATTTAAAAAAATTGGATCGACCGATTGTTTTGAAATTTTTTCCATATTTTTTTGGTGCCAAGAACTGTCTCAAAAAAAAAAAAAAAAACAGAATTATTATGAGGTTGCTAAGGTTTACATGTTAATCAAATGGGACTACCAACAATCGATTGTTCGTGTTATCTTACCCTTAAAAAGTAAGAACCTATGTGATCTGCAGTGTAGCCGGGGGCTTCGTATAGTAGACCTTTGTATGATGATAAGGATTTTAGAACTGGTTCTAAATGAGAACTGTATGATATTGACGTCATAAAGACAGGTATGGACATCTGGTGGATTTTACCTGGGTGATTCTAAAAGTGTCATTGTTTTGATATCTGAGCTTTGCTACTGGCTAAAGTACACGTGTAGTTGAGTCATACTGATTCTATAGAGGCTGTTTTCAATGCCATCTCTTGGTACTTTATGAGGTCAATTGCCTTCAAATGACTAGGCTGTGGGCGACCTGCCTAAGGCTTAAATGCTGTAGAGGGGCATGGTCGTCAAATACATTCAGTAATTATTTAAAAATAGTCCCCAGACTCACTGTCAGAAAAATTTGAAAAAAAAAAAAAAAATGTTGTAGCTTTGTACGTTATAATCTACTCTATTCATTTAGGTAATAAAAAAAATTATGATTTTTTTTTTTTAATCAATTTTGAATTATTTTTTTAAACCAGGGTTACAGCAAATATACATTTTATGTTATGAAGCTAATTTCTAATTTCCAATTTTATCAAAGGCTCTCTGAAACATGATTCCTGAAATTTTTAATAAGATTTTATAGAGGTCCCAAATTAATTTTTTCTAGAATTAAACAGCAATCTGGTTCTTCTTAGTGTCTTTACTTGTTGAGAACTTGGTCGTTTTCAATGCACTTGTAATAATTTGTTTTTATAACTCCTCTTTCATAATCATCACCATTTTTTTTTTAAATGTAATACTAGCAATTTTTAATTCTTTGTTTATTTTACTTTTATTTATTCACATTTACTGTTATTTGTTCAAAAGTTCTATCAGAGCACAGCATTATTACAGTGGTGAACATGGGCAACACTGACCCGGCCCTTGAGGCAGTTCCTGCAGCAGGAATCCTGGTTCAAGGGAATGAGTATATTGTCTCTGTGAATCAGTGGCTAAATTAATCCCAAAGTCTGGTCGGTAGGGCAAGCCGTTAGCAACATGTCCTCAGTATGTGGGATCTAGTAAGCCTCACTACTTAAAATAACATCTTACAAAAAAGCAGAGAAAATTGCCTTGGACATCAACGACCGAGGTGATAAAATAATGCTGCTGGCTTCCCCCACAAAGGATATATGGCATCATGTTATGAATACTGTATTCACTTAATTAATACCATTGCAGTGTGACATTGTGACTGAATGCATACAGTATATATATATATATATAATACAGATATTTCTTTATTTATTGTTAAAAACATTTTTATCATTTGGCTGCTGCTTGTGATTTATTTTCATGAAATATTATTGCAAATTTACAAATTATACATGATGTATATTTAACGAACAACTTGTATGTAGATATTTAAAAGGCCTCAATCCATGCAATCCAATGTTTATGCTTACTTACTTTTTGCTTACTAGCAATTAAATGTTTTTAAGTTTGTTGGACACTAGAAAGAATAAGGAGAGGAAGGGGGGGGGGGAAGAGAGACTGTAATACCTAGCTCTCAGGTATCACAAAGCTCCCCTTTTCTTTCCTCTATCCCCCAGTGGTTCCATCCTAACACATACCATTATATTTTCCTTATTATCATTTTATGTCCATCTCTGATATTTATAACTATTTTATTATTTATGTTATATTTTTTTTGTATCTTTTTAGCTATATAATTATATATACATATACATCATGAAATTATTAATTGTCTTGCCATACTTATTTGTGTCAATATACAAAATTCAAAAATTCAAATTCAAAATTCTTTTTATTTATCCATTCTCTCCTACAATCAAAACATCATAGTAGACTTTTGTTGAGGTTATATAATAGGATAAAATTATTATAACATATATTATAGCTTATAGTTAATATATTTATATACTATATTCACGTTCTTTTGCATGACCGTGATAATATATAATATGTTTCCCAGAATTAATGTTCTTAAAATGTACAACACATTTTTGACAGCATGTACGTGTTAACTGGGTATAGCTATGTATTTAGTATAATTATGTTACATTGTACGTGCCTTAATTATAGTTATATATATATATATATATATATATATATAATATATATATATATATATATATATATATATATATATATATATATATATATATATATATATATATATATATATAATATAATTGATTGAGCCAGTAAAAAAATGACACCCCGTATTAAAACCCCATTAATATAATTCATATACGTACTCTGTATATTATTTTTGATTATTATATATATTTTATAATTTTAATTATATTTAATTATGAAAACATCAACAAAAATATAATAATATATAATATTATAAAACATAATATATGCAATGAATATAATATTATCATATTTTTTCTGTGTGTAATATTATATATAGACAGATTATAGTCCAGCGAATTTGTTGGGAATTAAGCTGCTGTATATTAAGCTATATAATATATAGAGCAGGGCCTTGACGCAGTGGTATACGCCTCGATCTGATTCGTAATCGGATGGTCGTGAGTTCGATCCCAGCCATGCACCGCCAAACTTTTCACAAAAGTGGCGGTTGCTAAAGAACACCCACTCGTGCATCCGGGAGGTGATTGATGGCATCCTCCATCAATTGCCGACCATCCTGACTGAGGTTTCCATGGTTTCCTCAGTTATAACAACCAGGCGAATGCTTGGATCGATGGATTTGCTTAGGCCATGGCCGCGCCCTGGTTTGGAAGGGACCCCCTACAATAATAGTAGGGTCTACGAAGAGCCGGGAGGTTAAATTCAGTCACTTAATTGTGGCCAGTACCCTCTATAATATATAGTTAATATATATAGTAGGGTGTGCATAGTTGCATCATGAGAAAGCTAAAATATATATATTATATATGTGTACATATTATATATGTATATATATATATATATATATATATATATATATATATATATATATATATATATATAAAAATATGTACATGACACTGTAAGAGTGTTCAATAAAAACTTTAATATATTATAATAATATATATATATATAGGCTCCATATATATATATTGGGATGCATGTGGATAAGTATATATATATAATTATATATATATATATATAATTATATAAACCCGGCCTGATATAGAGATTATAAGTAAGAATCCGATCGGGAAGTAAAAAATATAAAATAATAAAATTATGCTAATTTTTTAATATATTTATCTTGTTAAAAAAAGCGCCTTTTATATCTGCGGTCAAATCACGTGACGTCACGTGACAAGTGTCAAATAGAAAACCTCGCCGCGCTTGCGCTATCTGCGAACTGCTGGCTGCTGCTGAGTGCTGAGTGAAATGGTTAATGGTGTCGTTATCAGAGTGAAAAACTTAAATAGAGATTAGATTCGCAGATTAGATGATTAATACTGTCCGTTTGTCCTTAGAAAGTGCGTTATTAATTGCTTGATTCAATCACTTCGACTATTTCTTTAAAATCTTTGCCTCCTGATCGCAAACATGTCGGGATTTGACGAAAATCCATTCGGTGAACCCGTTGTGGACCCTTTTGCTGTAAGTATATTCGTATGATATGCATGTTATATAAAACGAAGAACATTTTTCAATATACCAGCCATTTCGATGCGATCAATATATATGATAGATTTTTGGCGGATATAGGCATACAGTAGAATCATACATGTACAATATCATGTCAGTATGTACAGTATGCATATGCATATATCAGTGTTCAAATCAAAAGTGAGGTGCAAAAATGGTGCAACTAACATAAAAACTTGCATACAGTATAATAAATGCATATGCCTATTATTCATAATTATATAATATGATATTCTTATCATACTGTATGCATATTGGCATACTCTACAGTATAATTATATTATACTTAATTATGCATCAAACATAATTATATACATAATATTCAGTACTGTATGCATACTGTATGCATATATGCATTATATGCATACCCGGCCACTAACTAAGATAATTTTGTTTTATTATGCATACATGCATTAATTATTTTTAATTAACCCCTAGCTTCTAATTTTTAATTGTATGTATATTTATTAGGATCCTGCAGTGCAGCAAGCTACTAGTGCAGCTACTCAAGCTCAACGAGGTCTCGATGATTACAATCCATTTGCAGAGCAGGCGCAACAGCGACCAGCTGTGGTGAGTATTGTTTGCTTGTTAGCTGCTCAGCTGACTTGGTTGACAGGGAGGTGATGTGCAGGTGCGAGGAGCAGCCAACCCTCCACAATACCAGACCCCTCAAGTGCCAGCACAGCAACCACAGCCTGCAATCATGCAGCCTACACAGGAAACTCTACCTCCTGCATATGCTCGTAGTGGGCAACAGCAGATGACGGCCGAATTCCAGGTAAACTTTTTTCCATGCTCTAATTAAGCTACAGTACGTACCATTATCTTTAGAAGGAATTGAACTGCTATACACATATACAGTATATTAATACAATGTATAGTACCGGTATGATACATGTACATACATAATATATACATTTTTTAATTATTTATTTGCAATTTGCGCCATTATGACTACATACATGCACACAGTCAAATGAGTAAGAGTTGAGTGCTGGATTTTTTTGGGAAGTGACGCACGGTAAATTGTAATGTAGTTCCACTTTTATTTAGCTTGCAATCCAAAGCAGAAACCAGCACATACAATTGCGTCTTTTCTCTTTTCTGGAAATTTTCAAAACTCTACTCTCGCTTGTTCGACTGTATACTGTACAGTATTTCTTTAAATATTTACAGTATGTAGTTATAAGTTGTAAACTCCCCACATACAATTCATATAATTTACAATATATATTATATAAACAGTACAGTATACAATTTTATCTAAAATGGATAACCAACCTATATGATAAAACAAATATTGTAGATATGAATAGAGGGTACCAAATCATGCTACTCAGATTTTTTTTATATTTTTTAGGGCCTATAGGAACTGTTTTTAAAAAAAATCACTTAAAGTACAGAGAAAACTAGGTGTCAATAGGCATCACTTCTTATTGAAAAGGATGGGACTAAAAGAGGTGTGGGCTCAAACCTGAGTTTAGTGTGGTGAACCATATTTGGCAGGCACTTTGAGAGATTGACGTCCACCCGAATTGCCCTACCTGCTTGTATCCATGCTTGACTTCCATCTATTAGTGCTTGGGTGCATATGGCTAAATATTGCCTATTCTCAAGAAGAAGAAGAAGAAGAAGACTTCCATCTATGTTCTTTTTAAAGTCACAGTGCCGTAGCTAGTCCTTGCTTGTAAATTTACTGTTATTTTTACTACCAATGCATCTTCTTTAGACTCGGCTCGAAACTGTGTTTTTGTTTCCTGTCTGAACAAACTCTCCAAACTTTTGTTTACAGTAGAAATGAAGATTATTATCATGATTCATTACTGGAACTCTTCAAAAGCACACAGATGGCAATACAAGTAGCCTCATCCTACTATCACTAATTAGCATTCATCTATAAAGGCTCAATGTACAGTGGCAGTCATATGCTATTGGGATACAGCGTCTGCACCAATAGCTTTGTCCCACTCTTTTTGAATAACTCTGTACTAGGCTGCAAGTATACTCTAAAATATGACAGAACTTTCAAGAGCGAATTGAAAATTACTGTATAAGACATTCAAGGCATGTTCAGAAATATTAATTTTTTTTCTTATATTTCATGATTATTTGGTGATTTTTAGGAGCTAAAGGTAAGAAAATCATTAAATTGTATGCCTTGATGATTTTGCACTAAAATGCTTGATTGTGCACACATTTTCTGATACTTGTTACTAGTAATTAAGTCTAGTATACTGTAGCTAGTTTTTATAGATATAAATAACATAGATACATATTTAATTACTACATAATGGACAACATACATGAAAATTTTTTATTGCAGAAATGAATAGAGGGTAACAAATTATGCTACTCTGAATTCTTTCAGATTTTTTTGAGACCCGGAACTATTTTTAAATAATTATTGAAAGTGCGGCCACGCCCCCTGGAGGCGTCAATAGGCGTCCAGTTTCTTCCTTTTTATTAAGGCTGCAGGGGTGCCAACTGAAATCACAGGACTTTCAATAATTATTTAAAAATAGTTCCGGGTCTCAAAAAAATCTGAAAAAATTCAGAGTAGCATAATTTGGTACCCTCTATTCATTTCTTCAATAAAATTTGTTCATGTATGTTGTCCATTATGCATAATAATGAAAATAATGCAACTATGAATTGTATGATACATGTGGACAAAAGAAAAAAGCCACAGCATTAAAATATTTTATGTTTTTTATGAGTAATTTTACTCTTGTTACAACCATATGTTATAATCTCTTTGACTTATGACTTAACGTGAGAATTTTGGACGAAATATGTTGTATCGACAGATGTTCTTCAAATTAATTATGTATACTTCCAACAGTCTCACTCTTCCAATTAGCCCTGATTTTTTTCAGAATTTTATAACCGTTGGTAATTTTATAATTAATTTAATCAAATGGGAATTTTGTATCCTTCCAATGTTAGATTTGTTAATGAGGATTGCAAAAAAATAAATGACAGTTTTTTTTTTTTTACTAAAACCTGATTTTTTTTTAGACTTTTTCTGAATTTTTTCATATTTTTCAAATTGTGGCATTGATTGTAATTAATTAGCAATAAGAAGTTTGGCAACGCTCTACAGACAGGGACTTTGGTCATCTCCCACTCCTCCCAGATTCACATTACTAGTGCACAGTGTTGCCACATCGCTTTTGGGTTTGACCTTGACAGACAAATTCTCAGGTTATACCTTAATTTGCATGTTGTGTAAGCAACTGATATTTAATGTGAATAAATGAATGAAATAAATAAAAATATTTAAGAAATAAATGGGTTATACTGAATTTTGCTGTGCTGCAACAGAGAAAAAGAATGCACACATACAAAAAGTTCCATTGCTAGTTTGATAATTATGTAACTTGCAAAGTTTGATGCTATTTTAGTTGTGATTTGAACATTTGATGACTGTTTGGAAGTGTCATGGATGTGATTATTAATCTTATCATAGCACTCAAGTTTCTCGCCCTACAATTTGGATATGCAACTATGAAATTTTATTTGTTTGTTTTCTAAATAATGCTGGCTTGCTTGCATGGTTTTATATGTGATAATGCCAAGAATAGAAGTTGATGATATTAAACATTACAGCGTCGGCAGGATGAGTTGGAGCGTAAGGCCCAGGAATTGGCTCGCAGGGAGGAGGAGCTCAAAAATGCACCCTACAACGGTGAGGAAAAATTATTAACTCATTTTGCATGGCAAAAGGCAAAGTCAGTATCATATCTTACTGTTGCCGTCAATGATACCATGCAGCACTGACATACCGGTAGTGGCTGATTAATACTACAGCAATGAATTTTTAATTCAAAATTAATTATGGTTCTGTATTCTCGTGGATTAATTGTTTCTTAATTTTGTAGATGTCTCTAGTTTAATAGCGTTAGTACCAGTGATCTAAAAAATTTAAGTATTAATTTTACTGGTTCATAATCTTAATAAGTTTAAGTGAAAGTATTACTTTTTTTCTGTAACTTTATATCTAAGCAGCGATGTACAATATTATATGTAACCTTTTTTTTTATGTAATTTTTCATTCACTCTACTTCTTCAATATTTTTATATAATTTCAGTGAGACGAAACAACTGGCCACCTCTGCCAGAGCAGTGCTGCTTCCAGCCCTGCTTCTACCAGGACATCAACGTAGAGATCCCTTTGGAGTTCCAGAAAATTGTGCGCCTACTCTACTACCTTTGGATGTGTGAGTTCTCCTCCCACTGTTAACTGCACAATACTTAACTGTTAAAAAGTACATAACTAATGAATAGGCATCACAGATATATATATACATAGTCATATAGATGTTATCAATAGCCAGCTCATTTCATAAATGAAAGTTGCCTTGTATTCACATTTTTTTGTGTATATTTTTATCCACGATTTCAGAGAAATATTAATGATTGCTAAAACTGAAAAGACTTTTGAGTCTGTTATTGATATTTTGTAATTTTTCAGTCCACAGCAGTGTGCTGGTGCTGAACGTTGTGGGGGGATTAACGCTGCTGTTCCACAATGCAGACTTCACCACATTCGGCCTTGCCTTGCTGTACCTTGTGCTCTTCACCCCTTTTTCCTTCCTCTGCTGGTACCGACCTGCCTACCGAGCCTTCAGGTGAGTTCCTTGTGCACCAAAGAACATTGAACAAAAATTCAAAAGATGCAATATCATTATTAATTAATGAAATATTCATTTAGAGGAAAATAAAACATTTAGATTGTGACAAAAATTTTATTTGCTGTAACTTTTATGGTCAAGAATATATAATTAATTATAAAAGAAGTTTGAGGAAATTGAGACAGACATCAATAAAAATTTGCCCTTTGGTATTTTCTATTAAATTTGTTAGTGGTGTTTTTCCTATAAAATTACAGTACATTTCTGACAATTTGGCAGTATGGCTGCTAAGTGCCTGCAAATAACACAAATTAGTTCAGTTGAGCAGTTGTGTCTCAAAATGGCTCCACAAGATCATAATATTAGTAGTAGTGTAATAGCAAAGAACCTAAAATTTGCCATTATCCCCTTGCTTCAGTCAATGTGAAGTTAATCTATTTAATCATGTATTCTTCACAGGAGTGACAGCTCCTTCAACTTCATGGTCTTCTTCTTCATCTTCTTTTTCCAATTCATTGTGACCATGATTCAAACAATTGGCGTGACTGGAGGAGGGTCTTGGTAAGTCTGGAATTGAGATGGGGTCTAAATAGGCTTATTGACAAAGTGTTTTTATGTCCACAGTGGCTTCGTGCTGGCAATAAAATGCTTTGACTCCACAGCCAGTGGTATTACAGTTGGTATAATCATCTTGATTGTTGCCCTGGGCTTTGGAGCTGCTGCTTGCATGGATATACTCATGCTCTCCAAGGTATGACATATGCTTTGATAATTCAGTTAACAATCTTTTGCATTGCCCTCATTCTCTTTTGAATTACTGAATTATTCAATTTTGATGAAAATAAACCAATAAAGTTGTGACATTATTTAAAGAAAAAGACAGGAATATCCAATAACCATCAAGGCCTTCTTACCGATAAAAAAATTCACGATAGGTAAAAATCTTGAGGTAACAAGTTCAACGATGCAAAGCATTTTAAGATAATGTAAATTTTATAATTTTTTAGGTAAGTTCAGACCGTAAACCTGTGACCACAAGATTTTCACCTACTTTGATTTTACTTTTTTTTTTAAATTTTTTTGGATGGTAGGGAATTATTAAATACCCCCCCCCCCCTTTATTGAAGGATTCATTTTAATTCTAGAATAGATTTATTTTACCACTAGTAGTGGTAAATACAGTGACAATATATTGTAAGCAATACATCAATAGTATAGTCTTGTCAAAGTTAATACAGTATGTGTATAGTACACACACATATATATTAGCACAGTATTGAAGAAATCTATGTAGTTATGAGTGGTATCTTACATCTTGTATTTGTTGTGTGTAGATCCACGCCATCTACCGTAGCTCTGGAGCAAGCTTTGCAAAGGCTCAGCAGGAGTTTACCTCTGAGTTCCTGCGTAACGAGCATGTTCAGGGTGCTGCCTCTCAAGCAGCTGCAGCCACCGTGCGCTCCCAAATGTCAAACCGCTTCTAACCTCACACTGCAAGTAACCCTTCTCACCTCCCTTGACCTTATCTCTCTTCTTTCTAGCCTAAATGCAATCAAGGAGTACATAATATAAACTTATGTGTACCAATTTTTTTGTTTTTAACTTCTGAATCAGTTCTGTATTTGTTTTGCTTAATATATAAGGTACTGTAATTAAAAACAAAACAAAACATAACCCTTGCTTTATTTCATATTTCAGTATTTATGTGGCTAAATTGTACTAAAGATAATATTATTTCTTGTTTGCTTATACATAGTATTATCATTTCCCCCTCTTTTTTTCTAAAAAGATAAAAGAAGAGAAGAAGAAAAAGAAAAAAAAAAGTGTGAATATAGTTCATGGTACTTTTAATAACAGATTTGTTACTTAAGAAATAATTTTAATATATCATCATAAATTAAAAATATATAAAATGCATTTATTTCAAAATTTATGTGGATTTCAGTCATTTTAGTCATTGAGATCATCGGAATAAGATTTCCGAAAACATCATTTTTTACATAATTTTGTTATATGAAAGATTAATTAATAATGTTCTGATTTTGTTTTGTTTTTTTCGTTTTTGCTAATGATGTTGTTGTTTCAATTCACTTTATTGTGTACAAATTCATAATGACAGTAATTTTTGGTTTTTATGGATGTACCGGTAAGATCAATGTAAAATCAAACCAAAAAAGCAGATTGATGAGATAGTCATTGCAAGCTTGCAGAGCATTTTAAATCAAGCTAAGTGTGTGTGATTGTCGTCTTAACAATAAGCTCAGATGCTGAAGTGCACTATATGGTACATAACACTATAATATTTCATTTTGGAATTTTCATTATTTAATTACTGTTAATTAAAAAAGACTTTATGCAACAACAAATATATGTGCAGGCATGTTTACCTACTAGTTGAGACTTAAAAAGACTAAATGATTGGTTAAACTGTGTGCGACATTGTGATATTGTCAAGCACTGAAGCAAAGTTTGGTGAGAAATTCTGTTTGGTAGCATGAGTAAATAAAAATATAGTATATAATAATTATTATGATGTAAAAATATATACATATTAACTATAAAGTACGTCCAATATTTTAATTTATGCAAGAACATTTAAAATGAATATAAATTAATTTAATGATTATAATGTGTTTTATTAGTATAAGTTTAGTAATTATATTTTACATTGTAAAATGTATTAGTTGTGTTCTTGCAAGTTTGTGTTGTTAAATTGAAGTAATTTTTTTCCTTAATGGTATCTATACATAATAAATATCTATTTAATCTTTTTTCATAGCTTTGTGATTAATTTAAATAACTTAGGTTAATACAATACAATGTAACAAGTCAAAAGCAGGGAATTTGCTTCAACTTTTAAAGTTATTATGGGTCTTATTTAATTGTATCTTTCTTGAAGTTTATCAATATAAATGTATAGTAATATTATTCTTCTGAGTTTGTCTTATTTTATCTGATAATTAATTTTACGTGATATTACTTTTGATATAGTGGCCAGTGGAGAAAGAGTTTTCATTTTCTTACCATCATGCTCTTACCAGTGCGCTATGACATCATACATACATACATAACATGACGCCATATCCCTTTACTGAGTTTACTGGGTAAGCCAGCAGCATTATTACCTCGCCCGTCTACAAATTGCCCTCCAAAGCACTCGATTCTTGCATACTCCACTTGCTTCAGAAATACTCATAACACTCTTTTGCCTTCTGCACTCTCTATTACACTGTGTACTTTTAACACTTCTGTTCTTCAAACATTCTGCAATCACATCCAACCAAACCTTTTTAGGTCTACCTAATCCTTTCAATGACATCATTCCTATATATATATACCTGCCATGTTAAATTTTGATATCTTACCAGTACGCCGCACTGGTGCACACTGGCTTACTTTATGGCTAACAAAATTATGATAGTAGACTTTTAATTTACAATTTACACTAATGTCCTATATAATGCTAAATGCTACATTATTGGTCTGTATGTATATGACATCAAATTGTATGTGTCTCAATTTAAAAAACTGGACAGGCAACATTTTGCAATGTGATTTATACAGTGATGAATACGAGCTTTTGTAAGTCACAAGTTCAAAGTTACAAACTCAGTAACGCCCTCTCTGATTGGCCAGCCATTGGGACGCAACCGCCCTCATTTTCTATTCCTTGGCTCTCTGCCAGGTTTAAAAAAAAGTTGTGACTTTATTGTAGTTGCAACTTTTGTTTGGGCGCATTCACTGCTTTAGAGTTTCAAGGCAAAGAGTTGTGGGTGTATATAAATTTATCTCAAGTCATGATTTCTCTGTGAAATATAATATATAACAATGCCTCTGAATTAAGGAGCTATAGGGATCATTTTAACGGTGTAAGAGACGCATGCATAGTTCTTAAATATTTTATAATCAAGAATTTTATTAATTTGTTTGTTCTCAACCTCTTAATTATTCAACATTTTAATTCTATAGCTATTTTGTATTTTCCGTCTTTAATTAACCTCAGGTTATTGAATATTAGTCTAATCATTGCCCTTAATCACAAATATATTGAATAGTGATTTTTGGGATATTTTCTAGAATTTTGTCAATTTCTTGTGCCGATCGAATAGTGCTCCAGCATTAATTTTCTTACCTAGCTGCAATTATATGAGAGTCTCCTCATGCAGTCCCATATGTTATATATTATTATTTAGAATTATAATATATGTATTATATAGGCCAATATATATATTTGCTAATTTGGAAGGAAATTAATTGATAAACATTATTATAATATTATATGTATAATATTAATTGGTATTACAACATTGTCCCATTTTGGCAGACTTTTGAAATTTAGTAAATTATTTTTGATATTTTAGACACAATCCAAATCCATGAGATTGTGTACTTGGGACATTAGCAGTTAGCGACACTGTCAAGCTTGTTATATTGCTCATAGTTGCTCAAACTTTCCGATTAGACATAACTTGTGCAAATTTCTGGCTAACGTTATATATATATTATTCACAATAATCGCAATGCACGTTTATTAGCTCTATTCGTAAATACACAATCAGAAAGAAAATATTTTAATTGATGAACCTTATATATGGTTCATGTACATAATTAAGGCTTATTGATAAAAAATCTATTCCTTCTGATTGCGTATTAACGAACAGACCTAAAACTATATAGACATGTACGGAGCATGGATAAATTATATCTATTTCCTCCATGGTACGGAGGTTTCTATATTTTAAAAAAAATGTGTATTTCCATGTTACCGCATGATACAACTATGGTGTATTTCCCCCTTTAGTTTTGAACTTTAGGACTTTAGGAAGACTTTATAGATGGCAGCACTCTTCAAAATATTTAATTTAAAGGGACGAGCTAGAAACAAGGGGGGGCGACTTTCTAGCTTCCTAATGTTATAGTGTGTTGGTCAATTTCAAGAGTTGCATTTCTGTGTGACGACACAGACGCCCTGGCTCTTATAGCCTCCTGATTCGCTCTCTGTGATCACGTGATGCAGCTGCTGCTATAGCAGCTGTTCGCTGTACCAACCTACAGGCGTCAAATTCCAATAGAGTTAGGGATATTTTTTTTATAATTTTTATTCAACTTCGTTTTTCATATAACGTCTACCAAATAAATGTTGCTTACAATTACAATTCCCATTAACCTGTTGTTATGCTTATTTTGCTACTATTCATTGTATTCAGCGCAGTATTGACTGATCAAATTTAACATTGTTAGTGCCTATAGTGACGTCATAGACGCCCGTTTCAAACGTCAGTTAGTGGAACCGCGCTCGGCGAGGCTACAGCGCCACCTACCGGATAGCCTCTCTATTTAATATTAACTCTATGGCTAGAAAGTTGGTAGCTCTGCTTCAGTGTCACCTGGCAAACTTTTTTCCTGCCCATCCCACTTCTTACCAACAAGTGCAACCAGATGGATCGATGTAAGCATGCAATGGAGCATAGTTATAAGATATTTTGAATAAATTATTTAATATAAATTTCAGGACAATCATTAAGGCTACAATTTTGGTTCCCATTCACCAGCAATGACTTGGGTATGCCTGAGCTATGTCTTGCTGTCAAGTCTGCTAACTTGTGGTCTCAGCATAAACAACTATGTAGTCCCTCATGTAAGTTTTTAATTTCTGAAGTGATGAATACATATTGTGTGAAGCCGTGAAGGCACTGACAATTAACCTTACTTGATCATCAGATTCCTGCGTGGTCTCGCAGAGGTGGGCCCTTTGGTGACCACCTTGAACCCTCTCAACCAGCTGCAGGAAACTATATGCCTCGGGACAATACTGCTTACAGTGAATATTCTGATGATGAGCGAGCTAGTATTCCAAGATCTGATGCCCTAGCAGGATGGGCTTCACAGCAAGCTCTGCCAAAAGTTATTAACAACTTAAAGTGTATGTAAAAAAACTTAATTAATATACTTTTTTATTTTTTACATAGTATATAGTAAACAATTAAACAATATTTTTCTTCATTGCAGCTCCATTTTCTGTTGTACCTGAGTGGCCATCTGCCAGTATTCAACTTGGTCAAATCTCCGCAGTTTGTTTCGACCAGGAAGGAAACGTAGTTGTATTTCACCGAGGAGATCATGTCTGGAACGGTGAATCTTTTCTGCCCAATGAAGTTTACAATCAGAAGGACCTTGGTCCAATAGAAGTTAATACAGTCATTGTGTTCGATTCAGCAAGTGGGAAAGTACTTCATGAGTGGGGAGCTAACTTGTGAGTACAATGATTTTTTTTTTTTTTTTTTTTTTTTGCAAGGATACACCCCTAAGAGCTTACAGCTCGCGGCGGGGTAATGGGTAGGGATAAGGTAGGGAACGGATGGTGACCACGGCCTGTTACGCGTCCCAGCATTCGCTGAGGTGAGACTGAGGGAACCGTGGAAAACCTCAGTCAGGACGGACACCTCTACTTTTCCTCAATGGACCAAAGCGATGTCCAAAGCCTGGGGAACCACACACAAGTACATCACTGCACTGGGTGGAAAGCGAGACGAATTTACCCCAGGGAGGGAGCAACGTAATTTTTACTTGAAACGGTCACCCATCCAAGTACTAACCACGCTCGACGTAGCCTGACTTCGGTGATCTAATGAGAACCGGTCAATGCACTGCGCCACGCTCGAATAGAAATTAAGAACAACTTGCCTAGCTGTGCACTGCTAACAGCATAAACCTTTAAAATGATCCCTCATCATGCCAGGTTTAATCCCAGATACTATAAATTACTAAATATTTTAACGTGAATCAAGTAAAAGTTGATTACAATTGCTGTATAATAATAATTAAGAGTTAATTTTTTTAACTTACTTTTTTACATATTATTAAGTTACATCTTCAAGATTTTGATGTCATTGCATGTCTTCATTAATTGAACTTACGTGATTGTATGATTTTTTTTTTTTTTTTCCTCTTTTGATTGACACATTATTTTTTCCTCCCGCAGTTTCTTCATGCCTCATGGTCTGACGGTTGATAAGCAGTCCAATGTGTGGGTGACTGATGTTGCACTGCACCAAGTGTTCAAGTTCCCACCTGTAGGAGGCTCTGGCCAACCTCTACTTGGGCTCGGAACCAGGTTTGAGCCAGGCAACGACGATGTCCACTTCTGCAAGCCCAGTGCCGTGGCAGTCACAGCAAGTGGGGACTTCTTTGTATCGGACGGCTACTGCAACCATAGGATTATCAAATATAGTGCTGATGGTCGAAAACTGCTTCAGTGGGGACGCAGCATGGTTTATGGTACATTTTAATTTTTTAGTAAATGATGAATTTGAGTTTATATTCATGAAGCCTAAAAGCAAAGTGGGTGAAGCAGCTGGATAAATGATGCATTAATACACACACATTTCCTTTATTAAGGAATTGTGGTTGACTTAATTAAAGAAGGAATTGTTAATTTTAGACAGTTTATAGCTTATGGAAAAATACATAAATTATATATATTCTTTTAAGCTGCATTTGTTCTGTTGTTCTGTCTTAATTATTGTTAATATATTTTTCTTTTTTCCCCCAATTTTTTTTCCAATTGACATTACGATTGTGATTGAAAAAAAAAAAAAAAAAAAAAAATGTTGTAATCTAATTATTAAATTTTTCTATTTAAATTGTACAGTATATATAAAATGTCCGCATTATTTGTAAAGAATTTGTTACTTCAAGTATTGATTTATTATGTACAGTACATAGTAAATGAAGTGACTTCAAGTAAGTGGAGTGGCTTCATTTAATATAGTATAATATGCTGATGTGTTGTCTTTGATTATCTATTTTAAAATAATTTTGTGTTTAAGTTAACTTTATTATATCGTGGCTTCCTCATGTTGAAGGCATGGCCTCCAGACCTCCTCCATACGCCTTTGCTGTGCCTCACGCTCTGGCCCTGGCTGAAGATAAAGATGCTTTGTGTGTTGCTGACCGTGAAAATGGCAGGATCCAGTGCTTCAACATCCTCAACGGGACCTTTCTCTTGCAGGTTAAGCTACCAGAGTTTGGACACAGGTTGTTCAGTGTTGCATACAGTCCTATACAAGGTAAATAGACAAACTCTTAGCACAGTAATTGAATTTCAAGGTTTCTGACCTTGCTTTTTAATATTGAAATTTTTGAAATTAGTAATACTAATGATTTTAGATTCATAGATTATTCTGGCGTTCAGACTGGGTATTAAGAGCCCCAGAGAGCACTGTAAACAATGGTGAAAAACAAGTTCTTGCATTGACAATCAACCATAAATTATTTAAAATCTATATATAATATATATTATACATAATATATTAAAATGTAAATGACAAGGTTTTAATAATACCACCATTATTGTCAATTGGATTGTGATGGAAGATTTTGATTATTACTACAGTATTTATAAAATAATTATGTTGTTTTTAGTCAAGTTAAAGCAGTGGTGAAAGTAGTTTCAATCTCTTACCAGTGCGCTTCAGATAAAGGCCTGAAGGGCCAAAAACCCCGCCGGAGGCGCGATTTTTTGGGAAAAAGGGGCGTGGCTTAATTTTTTTATATTAAAAAGTGGTTTTAAAATTCATTTATAATATTTGAATGCATGATATCTTCATTTTGAGTAAAATAAATAATATTATCCAAACTTTGTAAAAAAAAAAAAAAAAAAAATGCAATGAGTGATTAATTCTCGATCACATTAAAACATTATATTCATAAAAAAAAATATATTTAAAAATATTATAGCTTTTAAAAAAATTAATACGAAAGAAAATCCCTAGTGATTTAAATTGAAAGCACTTCGATCTTCATTGATCATATAACAGTTTAGTATTAATATAATAAAAATACTTTAGTTAACTCTTACGATTTGGGATGCTTTATAATTTAATCAAATACGTCAATTATTTAAAATTTAAATTAATATTTTGAATATGTATCAAAAAAATTATTCGAACAAAAATTAAAAAAAAACGCGAGAGAATTCTTTTTATAATTATAAATTGTAATGTTTATATTTGTTTCGGTAATTAATTTTTATTTACTCTAGATCTTGTAGCAATTATTGCTCCCCTTTGTCATCGATAGAAATTAAAATCTAGCCATATTAAATATGCTTCAAACGTGCAGCCATCTCGGCCCTAATAGCGGCCTCATTTATCTATCTACTCTCTTCTAGCAATGCTTGCATGAGTAACATATGCATGTGACTAAATTTTTGTTACACTTATTCTTTACAAACTCATTTAAAAAAAAAAAAAAAATGAGAATAAAATTTTTTGTTTGCTTTTCTAAAAAATTCATTACTATGAAGAATTTTTTGAGACAAAGACTTTTAATTTTATTAACCTACTGACTGCGATTGATCTTCTACGATCCCGAATTCTTTGCCCTAATTTTTTTTAAACTCCTTGCGTAAATGAACCCTCTAAACCTTGGTGGGTATGTGGGCCAGAGGAGGCACTCCCCCTCTGCCTCTTGACTTTAATTGTAATTAAAAATTAATTTGAATAAAAATGTGTTAATTTTGTGCAATAAATGAGACAGAAAAAAAATGTAATAAAATTCGTGGTGTAGTATATATTATTATTAGTCTTTTATTAAACACAGAAAGTGTACATATTAACAGCACTAGAAACATACATTATAAAAAAACATTACAATAGAACACATAAAACATACATACAAAACATATATAATAGTTACAGAATAATAGAACAATAGAAAATGATAATAAAACAATATAAAATAAAATAACAGATGATACTAGCTAACAGCCTGTTACATCATAATAATAATATATCATATATATAATCACATATATAAAACAAAATATGACATAGAAAATAGATAGAATAAAAAAACTTATTGCTTCATTGCTATTCAAAATCTATAGACTATATGAAATCTCCCCTGGCATAATCGCTAATAGGCTTAATTCTAGATTTACAGATATTTAAATGATATTGGCTACAATATTCATTACATAATTTACATACACAAGATTGTTCAGCTTTATGATAACCAGAAGATTTACAAATTAGATGGTGGAAGCCGTGAACAGCCTGGCGAGTTAAAACATTTCTAACATTGGATCTATCCAATTGGGGCAGACACCAATGTTTACATGTCATAGCATCAGTGCTGTAAAACTCAGGATTAATATCCTGAGCTTTTTGATTCCTGACAGCTATAAAATTGGAATATTGATCTGTCGTTGGAAGTTTAAACATTTCTTTGATTTCTGTAATAAAATAATTGGAATCTATCAGTTTATAGGCCAGTCTAGTTTCGGTAAATTTTGACAGACACAGTAATCTTTTAACAAACATGGCTTTTACTGATTCTAATTTATCAAAATCGGATACAGATAAATGAGGCCATACAATTTCAATACCATAAGTAGCCACAGGGGCGACTTTTAAATTGAATAGTTTGAGCCCTGTTTTGACGGATAGACCAGACAGCCCTGAGATAGTGTACATAACAGTGATAGCGTTCTTACATCTTTCTGTTATATGTTTAGAAAAAGAATGCCCTGTCATTTGAAGTATTATGCCAAGATATTTAAATGAATTTAGAAATTCAATCTTTTGACCGTCACAATAAATTTCATAGTATATATAACGCATCATCAGCAAAAGTTGTTTTGAATCTATTTTAATTAATTTTATTAGTCATTCAAGAATTAAAAAATAAAATAAATATATATTGATAGAAATACTACAGGGTATAGTAAATATCTATCTCTTCATAAAAATGGAAGATAAAATGGTCAGCCCAGTAAGCCTACAGAAATTTAAATAAATTTAGAAAAATATTAAAAACTATTTCTATAAAAATAAAATCGTCAGCTTGACATAGCTAATAAATAGTTGATAGTATTTAAATAGTTGATTTTATTTTTTTTTCCTTTTAGGAGCTTTTTAACTCAAAAGAATTATTAAGGGTAAGGTAACACCACCAATGTTAAAAAAAATCCCTGTCACAAAAATTCTGAAAAAAATTTAAAATGTTCTCCTCTATACCCCCTATCAGTACCTAAAATATCAGGTATACAAATACGATCTAGTTTTTGAGTTATAAATTTTTAAAGTTGACTACTTTAACATGGAGAAATGAAACTCCCATGTTAAATTGGTCAACTTTAAAAATTCATAACTCAAAAACTAGATCGTATTTGTATACCTGATATTTTAGCTACTGATAGGGGGTGTAGAGGAGAACATTTTAAATTTTTTTCAGAATTTTTGTGAGAGGGATTTTTTTTAACATTGGTGGCGTTACCTTACCCTTAAAGAGTAAATTAAATTTCGTGAGACAAAAGTACGAAGTATATGAAAATTGTCATTCATTATTTGAGCATAATTAATGTTTTACAAAGTAACTTCTCTGATTTTGAAAATGTTATTACTTTTATTAAAAATTATTGATTATTTTTAATAAATTTTGATCAGTGTCTTACCAGTGCGCCGCACTGGCATCAAATGTCTTACCAGTGCGGCGCACTGGCGCGCACCGGCTTACTTTCACCACTGAGTTAAAGATAAAAGGAGATTTATAAAAGTGGTTTTCAGCTTGTGGAAGCTTAAGAGAATCTCATATGGCATATTTGCTGTTCCTTCCACTGGCGGCTATATTTGGCAATTAAAAAAGAGCATCAAGTTTAACTTGCGATATTGCTGTCAATAAATTTGCTTAAAGTGCAGGATCTCACAGTCAGCTTTGTGCATGTCTAAAATAATCACTCATGTAAATCCACCTTAAGAGAAGAATTTATGCTTTGCAGCTTATACAGTATAGTATAGTATAGTATAGTATAGTATAGTATAGTATAGTATAGTATAGTATAGTATAGTATAGTATAGTATAGTATAGTATAGTATAGTATAGTATAGTATAGTATAGTATAGTATAGTATAGTATAGTATAGTATAGTATAGTATAGTATAGTAATAGTAATAGTAATAGGTATAGTATAGTATACTTTGTTCAAAAAACCTGTGACTCACTCGCCATTGCTTCATTATTTGTGCAGGAGGACTGCTTTATGCTGTAAACGGGCCAGAAATGACCCCCAACGTTACAGTTCAAGGATTTGTCATTGGTCTATCCAGCCAGCAACTAGTCACAGTGTTCTCTCCAGGCACAGAAGGATTCAGCAACCCACATGACATAGCGGTCTCCCCAGATGGAAAACAAATTTATGTTGTCCAATTGGATCCTCATAGAGTGTGGAAATTTATAGATCGTGAGTGGAAATTTTATATTTACAAAACTTGGAGCATTCTCAAATTCAAATTTTTGTTAGTCTATTTATCAGTTCATTATTTTTCTACTGTGAAACACAGTAAAGTGAAACACAGTGGACAAGAGAAGAAAACATTTGACTGCTTTAATGGGTGATAAAATATAATTAGCTAATTAATATCAATAAATTGATTTACATTCTTTATTTTTATTTTGTTGCTTACGAAATAAACTTTTAGAAAAAAAAAATGTTCAGTATGTGTATCCTCTTATAATAATAGTCTCCATCTGAACAGTGAAGACTAATTTAATCTGCAAAACATTTGAGAATTGCTGGCATGATATATTATTATACCTATAATATAACCGCTCTGTAGTGTAGTAGTTAGTACCCCTGGCTCTGTTCCGAGAGGTCCATGGTTCGATTCCCGAACACGGCAGACTTTTCGTGACTTGGGATAGGTGTGACTAATTACTAGATTATGGAGTTGGTAGGAGGAAGGCAGCTTACAGCTGTCTATACTCCGCTGCCCTGCAGTATTGCACTGCCACTGCAGGCTGCACAGATCTGGTAGTAGGAGCCCAGAAGAGAGCAGGAAAGGGTTCTGGGAGCCTGGTAAGCCCCAGCTCGGTCGCAAGATAACTCTTACTGACAAGGCTAAATATCGGCCTTGCCACACCCGAAAGGGTAAAATGGTGTCAAGGGTATTAACTTTTTTTTAACCTATATATATATATATAATATCCCCTAAATGATATCTTCAATTTATTTTGTTTATTACTTCTCTATAATATATAAGCTATTTCATTGCAACTCTATGTTTTGCCTTACAAAAATATCAATAACTAATGAATTACAGTATGTACAACACTAAATAAAAGTATTAAAAACTAGTAGTTATGGTAATGATGGGACTGAAGGTCTAATGGTTGTGTTACCCTTGTGTAGGCGATGCTGAAGGTTTGTCTCAGTTTCCTGAGAGCAGACTAAAGGTGGTACCATCATCAGGACCAACTGCTGCCATGGCTGTTGCTGTACCAACACCAGCTATGGCTCTCAACCTGCTTGGTGAGCAATTGTGTTGATTTTGTACTGTCATATATGTGTGCCTACAAAATTCTTCAATTTTATTTTACTTCCGAAATTACTATTCTCACGAAGTTAAATCATTTTAATTCTGATTATTACATTCAGAGTATGTACTGTATTTTAAATTTTAATCATTTGATTTATAGCATTGTGAGAAAACACTGAACAACTCAACTTACAATACAGTTAATTATGTTTTTTTAGTTTCAATTTAATTTTCTGCTCTTAAGTTTTAAAACTTAAATACAATGTTACTTTGAATGTAATGACCAGCTGCATGGCTTATTAATTAGTATACAATTCCAAGTTCATCAAGAATGAATTTTGATCCATTGCATGTTTTTTTGCTGGCTGAAATATTCATCACTTATCTGTTGCAGCCAAGGACGCTCTCAAGAGTGCACCCCACTCGCTGCTACCCACAATTGGCCCTGCCCCCCACCTGCTATCCCTCAGCATGCAGATCTTCATTGCTGTGGCAGCCATCCTCGCTCTTACCATGGTCGCTGTGCTTTTTGTCTTTGTCAGGAGGAAAGGTAAGTCTTTTACTTTAAATGAGAAACTATACTCTGTCCTTCGTCCAAACAAAATAATGAGCTTTCTGCATACCATGATCTAGTGTGCAATAATGAGTTCTTTGCTACATCAGGTGAGTTCAACAATGAGCTTTGATTTCATTATTGCACTCACCTGATACAGCAGATACTTCATTATTGCACACAAAATTGTGACAAGCAGATAATGGTAGGTCCAGAATAATGAGCTGTCTGAGACAGCTTATTCTTGCAGTCATGGAAACAGATAGCCAATTATTCTGCACCAAACGGATGTATATACTATATAATAGTGCTGTTGAAATTTTTCGGATTTTCGGATTCCGGATTTCTAAAGCTCCGGAATCCGCTTTTTTAGGAGATCCGAAATCCGAAAAGCGGATATCGGATTCAAAGCGGATATCGGATTTTATCGGATTCAAAGCGGATTTCGGATTTTATCGGATATCGGATTCAAAGTGGATATCGGATTTTATCGGATATCGGATTCAAAGCGGATTTCGGATTTTATCGGAAATCGGATTCAAAGCGGATATCGGATTTTATCGGATATCGGATTCAAAGCGGATTTCGGATTTTATCGGATATCGGATTCAAAGCGGATTTCGGATTCAATCGGATATCGGATTTGTAAAAACTTGTAAAAAAACGAATACATGTATTTTGACTCGAAAAAATAAATATATTTTGCTGTGTTACGTAAACTAAACTCAGTAAAACTGTAAACACTATATAGCTGTTTGTAACTAAATACTGAATAAAATAGTTAAATTAATAGTCTTAATAAATACACTGCTATTACGCTAATTACGCTATTACTGCTATAACATAGAAAATCTGTAATAAACATACGTATATCAGTGGCGTGCGGTCCATTAATGCGTTGGATGCGGCGCATCTAGGGAAAATTTGAGCTTTCTTTAAAGAATATAAATATTTTCTTTTTCAATTTCATCTCGTCAAATTTCAATAAAAAAAATTAATTTATCTTTGTCTATGTGAAAATCTTCGTTTGAATTTATTGAAGCGTTTACCACAAAAAACGTAAATGAATTCGCGGTGCAATGCAAAGACGCCCTCTTGCATGAAAGCGGTAGACTCCCTCAGATTTGTTTTCCCCATGCATGAATCTACATTTCCCCTCCCGCGCCCGTTTTTTCGTATAGTTTTATCATCAAAGAAAAAGCTGAGCTTTCTACCGATTTAGGAGGTGGGGGCGAGTTTCAGGCCTGGGAGGGAGTTGAGGGAGGGGAGCGACGACGATCGAGGAGCCGATGTTTTTGCCTCGTGGATCATCGTGGATTATCGTAAATTATATGCTGCCGGGAAAAAAAATATAAGATTTGAAAACTTTATGTTTTATTTTTGAAGCAAAACAAATATATAGTTTCACAATTATGAAATCCGCACTATAATTATTTTAAACGATTAAACTCATGGTCTTAAATTGACTTTACCTTTCAAAACAACAAATTATTTGAAAGAAATTATGTATCTTAGAATTCTTAGAAAATAAAATATTGATTTATCGACTGCTATCCTGATCAATCCGCGTCGCGGATCACAATTAGAATTTAAAACAAGTTTTCAGTTTAGCATAAATATGTATTGACTGCAGAGAATAAAATGTGTATTTTTTTTTCACGTATTACAGCTGTACATTGTCGGAATCACAATACAAAAGTTATGCGTATTGTTTTTAGTGAAAATATTTATATTATATATTATAATATGTGCTCGATCATGAATAACTGTCATACGATCGATATGAAAAAAGACATTATCACCGACAAAAAATTTAACTCGTCTTACAAATTGATTTAAAAAATTATTTGTGATTGATTTTAGAATTGTATAAAACGTCGAAATATAATATATTTTTGTGTTATTTATGTGCTTAAAAAGTCGCCTGCCACGCCCCCTTTTTAAAAATTTTTTCGCCTGCGGTGGACCCCCCTTTTACTGTGTCCAGTCCCATAATTTTGCCGCCGCATTACTGCCTGCTAAACCCACCGCATGCCACTGACGTATATACTAAATAGTGTAAATAGAATGGATACTATGTTAAATATCGATTTTTGCTGATGAATTAACCTTTCAACCTTATGTCCCATATATATTTTAATTATGTATAATTGCAGTACATTGTATAATTAATGTATAAATTGTAATGTATATGATCATATATATCTATAAGTATCTAGATCTACAGGCTACACCTTCACTATAACTATAGTATCTGTATCTACTATATATATATATATATATATATATATATATATATATATATATATATATATATATATATATATATATATATATATATATATATATATATATATATATATATATATATATATATATATATAGCTATAGCATTTCATTTACGCATTTATATAGCCATTTACTAAAGGAATGTATAATTTTTATTTATTTTAATATTTGTAATGCGAATTTGATTCTGAGCTATAATATTGGATGATTTTCGTTGGGTATATATATATAGCCAACACAAAAACATACATATATATATATATATATATATATATATATATATATATATATATATATATATATATATATATACATATATATTAGGGTGACCAGATATCTTGATGTCCAAAACGGTACATGCCCCCAAGATAGAGGCCTGAAGGGCCAAAACCCCCGCCGGAGGCGTGATTTTTTTGGGTGCCACGCCCCCTTTTTTACTTTTTTTTTCTTAATGGATTTTCAAATTAATTGTTTTTTTTTTTATGAAGCCGTTTTTTCCGAAAAAATTTATTTTATTTGTAAATCCATTAAAGAATTTTCGTCATAGATTATACGTATACGTAAGTATTTTTTAATTGATACCATAGTTCGGACGAAGTTTGAGTAAAACGCTGTTTTCTGTTCCATAATCCATAAGGCTGCATGTTAAAGGGCTCAGGAAAACAAACTTTGGGATTTTTTTGCGATGAAGCTATTTGAGATGAAATTTTTTGGTTTTCATTTCTCAATAAAGCAGGGCAGGTTAAAATATTTTAAGGAAATAAAATAATAAATTATGCAATCGCTCACTCTACTTTAAATAATATAAATAATTGCATTTTTTTATATATACATTTTTCATAGAATTAGAAAAAAAGAGATTTATTATAGTCACCATGCAAGAAAACTGTGCCAGTGAGTTGATTTCCTAAAATTAACCTTTTTTCTTGGCCTGGCCACGATCCTATTCATGTTGTAAAGTTACATGTAAAATAAAAAGAAACAAAAGCAACAAGAAATTTATTATACTCAAAAAGCATACCTTTTTCCAATACAAAAATTATATTTAAATATTTTAAATTGATTTTTTTTTTTTTTATTTCGTTATCAAATTTTCCGTCTCCATTCACAATATTTCTAAATGTACGTGTTACTTAAATAATGCAATATATATTTGTTTATAAATAAATAAAACTTAATATAATGTCACGAGATAAATTATACAAAAAAAAAATGGAGTATAAAGCAAGAAATTAATTTGAATTAATACTTTTAATCAAACTGCAGTTCATTTTGCAAATAGTGTGAACTCTTGTTATAGAGTGAAATAGCTGAATTAATTTATAGCATTCAAATAGGGCTTAATAACAGCTAAAATTACTTGATTGTATGAATAATATTTGTGGCGTTTTTCCCTCATATTATTTTCCATTTATTTATTTACGTAATATCCATGCACGATTATTGTGAAAAAATAAAAAGAAAGACAAAGAAATTTTTGTCTCAGCCTCGTCACAATGCATAAGAATGATTTTTTCAATTTCATATATTATTGGAAATTTCCATCAAGTGAATATCATCAATATTAAAGGAGATGATATTTTTGTGCAAAGTTTTTTACTTATTTTTTATTCAAAATTTAATCGAAAAGTAGTGACTTCATTTCACGTAGTATATGCATACTTGCGCGTATATGCAAAATATATGTATTCCGCAATTTTGGAAGAAATATGCTGTTTTGCGAATGCGATCGACAAAAAAGGGGCATGGAGTTGCAAAATCATTTGCGTCGTACATTTTCGTAAATATTCAAAACCACATTCCTATGAATTTTTTATTTTTTTAATGATAAAAATTTTAAAAAATGTCCCTTTTATAAATTTTGTCCGAAAGCGGTACATTTAGGCGTCCCGAGAGCCTCTTTGGGGACACCGGGACATGGTACTCTAAAACGGTACTGTACCGGTCAAAACGGTACGTCTGGTCACCCTAAATATATATACATATATATCAGTGGCGTGCGGTCCATTAATGCGTTGGATGCGGCGCATCTAGGGAAAATTTGAGCTTTCTTTAAAGAATATAAATATTTTCTTTTTCAATTTCATCACGTCAAATTTCAATAAAAAAAAAATAATATATCTTTGTCTATGTGAAAATCTTCGTTTGAATTTATTGAAGCGTTTACCGCAAAAACGTAAATGAATTCGCGGTGCAATGCAAAGACGCCCTCTTGCATGAAAGCGGTAGACTCACTCAGCTTTGTTTTCCCCATGCATGAATCTACATTTCCCCTCCCACGCCCGTTTTTTCGTATAGTTTTATCATCAAAGAAAAAGCTGAGCTTTCTACCGATTTAGGAGGTGGGGGCGAGCTTCAGTCCTGGGAGGGAGTTGAGGGAGGGGAGCGACGACGATCGAGGAGCCGATGTTTTTGCATCGTGGATTATCGTAAATTATATGCTGCCGGGGAAAAAAATATAAGATTCGAAAACTTTATCTCTTATTTTTAAAGCAAAATTAACAAATATATAGTTTCACAATTATGAAATCCACACTATAATTATTTTAAACGATTAAACTCATGTTCTTAAATTGACTTTACCTTTCAAAACAACAAATTATTTGAAAGAAATTACGTATCTTAGAAAATAAAATATTGATTTATCGACTGCTATCCTGATCAATCCGCGTCGCGGATCACAATTACAATTTAATTGACTGCAGAGAATAAAATGCGTATTTTTTTTTCACGTATTGCAGCTGTACATAGTCGGAATCACAATACAAAAATTATACGTATTGTTTTTAGTGAAAATAATTATATTATATATTAATTATGTGCTGATCGATCATGAATATAACTGTCATACGATTGATATAAAAAAAGACATTACCGACAAAAAATTTAACTCGTCTTACAAATTGATTTAAAAAATTATTTGTGATTGATTTTAGAATTGTATAAAACGTCGAAATACAATATATATATTTTTGTGTTATTTTTATGCTTAAAAAGTCGCCTGCCACGCCCCCTTTTTAAAAATTTTTTCGACTGCGGCGGGCTATCCGGGGGGCTCCGCCCCCCGGACCCCCCTTTTGCTGTGTCCAGTCCCATAATTTTGCCGCCGCATTACTGCCTGCTAAACCCACCGCACGCCACTGATATATATATATATTATGTATATATATATATACTATATAGTATAGAAAATAAACAATATTTAATATTTATATTATTATATTTATTAATATATGATATATTATATGATATGAAAATATATACTATATATTATATAAGCATATAATATCTATATTTAAATTTAAAATATGCGATTATGCGAATGAATATACGAGCGGTCATTATATTCAGGCGCGCGGTGGGCGATGAGGGCAATCGCCCCCCCCCCCCCCCAAAGTTCCCAAAATATACATTCAATGTGTTACCACCCCCGCCATCCTCGCACTCAAAATTTTAACATTGCGAAATAGGGCAATGCGAGCTGGATCCGCCCCTGATTATATTTAGAAATTAGATTATTTAGATTTTAAGCTATTTACTAGTTTATTAATTTATAGCATTTCATTTACGCATTTATATAGCCATTTACTAAAGAAATGTATAATTTTTATTTATTTTAATATTTGTAATGCGAATTTGATCCCAAGCTATAATATATTGGAGGATTTTCGTTGGCTATTTTTTAGCTCGAATCAGGTTGGGCTGTGCAGGTTCCAAAACTTGCTGCTAGTGGAATTTGTTTGCTTTATAGCTGCTATAGTGCTTACCAACCTCGTAATATCACCATGTGTTTATTAGGGTTCAAAACTCTCTATTATTTTTGTCATGAAATTTGCAATCAAATTTGTAATATAAAACATATATGAAAACTAAACAAATGTAACGCACTTTAAACATCCTTTATTTTATGGTCCTTTACTTTAATTTTCATCAATATTTTGTAAACAAATTAAAAAGCACCAATATTTAAAAATTGTTAAAATTTTAAAAACGTACCGTATTCCTGCATCATTTCGTCCGCTACATTCGAAAATTTTACTATTCGACGTCTACATCAAGCACGTGCAGTGATTCTGCGGGATTTGGTCTTGCATTTTTTTGCAAGCTAGTCTGTTGAAATTTTAATAGAGTTGAGTTTAAAATTATACTTGTTTCGTTATTATACAAGTTATTTAAATATTAATAAATAAAAACTAAAAACTGTATTCCGATTGAATCCAATATCCGATTTGAATCCGAAATCCGTTTTGAATCTAAAATCCACTTCAAATTCAGAATCCGAAATCCGATTTGAATCCGATATCCATTCGCAAAGATCGGATTTTGAATCCGCTTTCCAATAGGAATCGGATTTCGGATTTTTTAAAATCCGGAATTCGGATATCAAAAAAAGCGGATTTCAACAGCACTACTATATATGTACATGAAAGCACATTATTTTTTTTCCATCAATATGTATCGTGAAGTACACATCATTTAAAATATTTTTAAACTGACTTAAATTTCTAGGACCGATGTGCAGCTGCTGGATCTGCTACAAACGCTGGCAGTTCCGCCGGTCGCCCTCAGAGGGCTTTAAACTCGGCAGTCTGTTGGACTCACACTCTGGCTTTGAGCAAGTGTGCACCGAGATGAGTGATGAGGAGGAAATTGATGCAAGCAGTGCGAGCACCAGCATCACCACAAGGAGACTACCTGAACCCTCTGTGGCATAAGACAGATCGTTCACAAAAGAAGTTCTTTGCCATTTAAATGGCAGTTTGTGACAGATTAACACTGCTTCAAATCTGATGACAAAGATTTTGCGGCCATGCTGATATTGAATTTGCAATGAAAACTTCCCCTTATTCTGTCAGTTTTAAAGGTCAAAATTAACTAGGGGACGAGCAAATTTACATGGTTATGATTACATGGTAAAATGTGACATATATTTCATCTACTGCATTGACGTTAACTTGCAGGTATTAATACATACTCTTTAATTATTTGGCCATGAAAGGAAACTTTCCAAGGAAAGCTCTCTACGAACTCATTATTAGCAAGATAAAAATGAAGCTAATAATTTTTAGATAAAGGTGACATTAGGTTTTTGTATTATTAGTTTATTGTCATCATGTTTATACTGTAATATATTCCGCATTAATTTATCACATTCCTAAATACATTTTGGATCTCATAGCTTTACAAAAATATAAATTATAAAATAGAAATCTATACAATTATAATAATTTACTTTGCATTTATTACTATTAATATGTGTATTATTGTGAAAAATGAGAAGATCTGCAGAGCAGGATAGCATAAAATGCACAATATAATCCTATTTATTAATATTCTAGGTTTGATATGGGAACTATTTTTAGTTCAACATTATTTTTATTTATTCCTTCTTTATGTGCAATCATAGAATTATCAACTTAAATTTTCTGACTGAATAATATGGTACTTTTATTCTACAGACTTTAATGTAATGTGTATTTAGTAGATATATATAAAAAAAAATATTGTAATCAACTTGGTGTTGTGCTATTTAAAAAAAAAAAAAAAAACAATCAAAATTATTTTTCCTATAATTTGTTTCCTTTGTAAATTGTAAAAAATATACATAAACATCACATCATATTAAATATGTTTTTATTCTAAGCCCAGTTTTATAATATATATGTTGTATCATCTTGATTGAGTGCATGGAGTGTCATTTGTCTTTGATGGCAACAAGAATGTGGTTACGGGGAGACAGCTCTGGGTCAAATGCAGGAAGCAGGAAGTTTGATATGCCTGTGAAGTAAACAAATATTATAAGTGTTGTGAAATTTAGAAATAAAAGGAAACAAGACATTATAAGTTATTGCAGGACAATGTGGCAATTATAATTTGAAGTTTATTATTAGATAATTACTTTTGTTAGCAACAATAAATTGGTCTGAAAATATTTTAAATCTGACTAAATTAGTTTTAGGTAGCACATTTTATTATACTTTTATATTTTTATTATTGAGAAAATGGTGTTTTTAAAAGCAACATTTTTTAAACATATATTATACTGGAAACAACACCCTAACGTTAAGTAATTTTATTTACTATAGTAGATGCAATTAAAGAAAAGGATGGAGAATACTTATCCTTACTTACGCAATTTATCCCAAATAAACAAATAATATTATTATCATCAATACAAAAAAATTGATAATTGCTATGACCCTTTCTGAAATCTTTCCTCGTCTGGAATGATGAGCTATCTGCCTATACTACAATCTCGTTGCAATAATGAAATGTCTGCTATTTCTGGTGAGTGCATGCAATAGACAATAATGGTTGCATTTTTTTATTTCATAATTAGAAAATATACCTAAAATTATGCTTTTCTGATTTTTTTTTGGAGTGTGGGAACTAATTTTAAAAAAATATTTAAAATACCTGAATTTGGGTGGTACACCTGATGGGACAACCGTGAATATTATTTAATATTTTAAATATTTTTTTAAAATTAGTTCCCACACTCCAAAAAAAGTTGAAAAAGTTCAGAAAAGCATAATTTAATGTAATATTTTCTAATTATGAAATAAAAAAATGCAACCATTATTGTCTATTATGAGCTTTATTTTGCACCGATTTACAGCTCATAATTGCCCTCATCTGAAATAGCAGAAGATATTCAGGGGATGAGGGACGAAAAAGGAATGTAGCAGAAAGAAAAATTACTATAATTTGAATTTGGTATATGTATGTATGTTTCTTTCAGCCAATTTAAACAAATTGCAGCATGCTCTAAGATTTTAAATTCAGACAATTTTTATTTTCGAATTTCTCTATCCTTTTTCTTTTATTTTTGTTTAAGTGGGGAGCTGGGGGAAGGAGAAATGGGGATTGTTTAAGTGAAGGAGATTTATAGAACTTAATTATTTCTTTACTTTTTAAAATCCGTACAATTTTTTTCCCTTGGAGCAGCAGGTTCAGTTGATTAATATGCAGGGGTAGAGTTCGTGCTGTCCTCAAAACACCCTTTCCTCCTCCTTTTTTAAAATTAAGTACATGGAGAGATCCACTCAAGATCTACACCTGCTGTTTTTTTAACATCATACAACAAGATAATACCTTACCTGCTTCATAAAGAAAGAGCATGCGGTCCAGAAGGAGGGCAGACTCAACACTTGGAGCCAGAAGCAGCCGCAGCGAGTAGAAAGCAACAACTCGTAGCCACTGGCTGAGCTGAGTACATGTCTCGGGGCTCTGAAGCTCTTCAACTGGGAGCTGTAGCCCTAGACGCCCCACCGCTTGCTCAGCATAGCTGTCAAAGAGTTATTAATATAATAATCAGATATGCAATTATAATAAATTAAGTGTCACAGTTTTTACAAGAGAATTTGAAACAATAGCAGTAAATAAAAATGCATTTTACCAGTAATAGAATTTTTTTTAGTATTTATGTTTTTGATAATAAATAAATAAATAAATAAATAAATAAATAAATAAATAAATAAACATGCAAACAAACAAACAGGATTGACATAACCAGCAAGGCCTTATAATTTATTTAAGGGTAAGGTAACGCCACCAATGTTAAAAAAAATCCCTCTCACAAAAATTCTGAAAAAAATTTAAAACGTTCTCCTCTATACCCCCTATCAGTAGCTAAAATATCAGGTATACAAATACGATCTAGTTTTTGAGTTATGAATTTTTAAAGTTGACCAATTTAACATGGGAGTTTCATTTCCCCATGTTAAAGTAGTCAACTTTAAAATTTTATAACTCAAAAACTAGATCGTATTTGTATACCTGATATTTTAGGTACTGATAGGGGGTATAGAGGAGAACATTTTAAATTTTTTTCAGAATTTTTGTGAGAGGGATTTTTTTTAACATTGGTGGCGTTACCTTACCCTTAAATGAATATAATGTGCAGTAAATTTTATATAAAAATGTGCCGGTCTGCAAACAATTTGTTTTTGTTTTCCCCTGTTCTGGAAAGCCATCCTGGTGAATATTGCAACACTTGTGTTTCAGTTTAAGATCATTTTATGATTTTAATATATATACATACATGGGAAATTCCATTTTCTGGACATGTTTTATACTTCTAAGACCAGAATGTCTTAAATCTGGCCAATTGCTAACAATTATTTTTTCAAGTGCAGCACGATAACAATGAACCTGATTAGGAAAAAAAAACAAAACATTAGTTACTACAAAATTTATTATTTAAAATGAAAGCAAAAATACCTTGAGTTCTTCGACACACCCATCACGCAGTCTTTGACAGTAGGTCTCTATTGCATGGCATGCCACCTCCTTTGCTTCGTAGCTGATGCGATGTGGTTGTTGTAATGTGTGAGAACTTAGAGGATAGCCATTCACGCGAGGTGAGCTGTGTAGCAGGAGTTTTGTGTTCAGTCTGAAGTTCTTTATGATAAAGTATAATTTAGGCAGAAAATGAAAATCTTAACACTTTTTCCAGTCTCTAAAGCCGGTATTAAGCCGGTAATACACGATACAATTTTTCTAGTTATTGTATACAATTTTTCCTTGCAAGAAAATTTCATCTCCATACAAACAAATGGAGATAAAGTTTTCTTGTATACAATTTTTCCTTACAAGAAAGTTTAATATCCATTTGTTTCTATTGATAGGAATTTTTCCTTACAAGAAAAATTCAGCTCCATTTGTTTGTGTGGAGATGAAATTTTCTTGCAAGGAAAAATTGTATACAAAATTGTATGGTGTAATACAGGCTTTATATAGGCTTTACACGATACAATTTTTCTGATAATTGCATACAAATTTTCTGATTATTGCATACAATTTTTCCTTACAAGAAAGCTTCAACTCCATTTGTTTGTATGGAGATGAAATTTTCTTGCAAGGAAAAATTGTATGCAAAATTGTATTGTGTAATACCGGCCTAATCATTTTAAATTTGCAATTAGGCATTGCAGAACTTTGCAATACATATATTAATTAAGTACAGTACTGTATTTAATAGGTGCTATCCTCAGAGTTTGCCTGCTCTTGCCAGAAACACTGAGGGTTGTGTAGGCCTAACCATAATGGGCACAATTCATGTAAGAAAATAGCCAGGTTTTCTACTATGTACCCATTTGTAAGCATCACTCTAACTCAATGGTACTAAACTTGGATACAGTATAGTGCTTATCTGCTTATTTTTCTGGATAACTTCTTTGTTAATCTCACCCGGTAATGTTATGAGTCTGCAATACAAAAAGTGGCCATGGGATACATACAGTATATATACACCCACAACATATAGTCATATTGATAATCTGCTCTTAATTTGTATTTTTATGTTTTTTTGTTCGCATTTTTTAGAGTCCGGTAACGGCGGAAACTATTTTTTATATTATATAGTATTAGTTATTGAAACAGTTTGGCCTTGCTGCTTGGAGGGAGTTAGTCCTTAATGAAAAGATAGGATTAAATGCAGTCAATTTCAATAAATCAATGTTTAAAAATAATTCCCGCATCAGCTCACACTAAAAAAAAATCTGAAAAATCAGAGTTTGCTCAATTTTGTAAATTCTATTCATTTGTGCAATAAAAAAGCCATAGACAAGTTCTCTTCCAATTTAAAGCATTAAAGAAAGGTACCTAACCAAGAAGTTCCCTCAGATATTCTGACACTTCTGGCACTATTATATTTCTCAGTGAATAAATAATGATGAATGAATGAGTCTCTAATGACCCTCGGCTAGTACATTGCATCGGACCGCCTCCATAATAAAGATGATTTTTTTTATAATTATTGTGTGACAGTTCACCGACACTCACCTGTCATCAGTGATTTTCATGTAGCAGCAACCAACAAGATTAATAAAGCAGGCCTCAGGACAGCTCACTAGAAGACGCAGCAGGGTTGGCCCTAGGTCCCCACAAGGGTGCAGTCCAACAATACCAAACTTGAAGTTTAATTCACCATGTGCCTCAAATGCTTCTTGTATGACCTGTCAATGGAAAACACACTGGAATATTTAATTTACTTTTATTGCTTTTCATGCTAAAGAACACACCTTTACGAATTCATCATATTGTATGGCTGCTTCAATACTTGTGTTCACATGGATAGGAGGAATCAAGATTTCATGCTTTTTGTGCAGTGCCTTAATCATCTGCTGATCTAGCTGCCTAGGATACATAATTTATGAAATTTAGTCAGACTTGAAAAGAGGAGTTAGCAGCTACTGGTAATCTTAGCAAAGGTTAGAGTAATACACAATGGGCAGTATAGGTTACTCCCCAGCTCTCAACTTATTGTTTAGTAAATTAACATCAATCACAAATATTGATCAGAATCTGAGTTGCAAAGACAGCGCACCTTGCTTTATCTGTGAGGTTGCTCTGCTCCTCCAAGCAGCAAACTCGTAGACCATGACGAAGAGCCAAGACGCGGCCAAGGTGGCCCAGTCCGGAGCCAACGTCTACAATGTAGCGGCAGCCCAGGCGCTCAGCACAGCTACTTGCAACCTAAAATCAAGTTCATTTTATTGTCACAATTAACTGAATGAAGTGAATGAATTTAATTTGTTATGCCCTATGGAAGAAATTCAAAGATATGTAATTTCACCTTTGCCATTCTGTTTATTTCATGATATTTCTTTGGTTTGATGTATCTTGAATATAATTTTGTATCTTGCTCATCCTCAATGACATCTAGATCCACAAACTGGCAATGTGAACAATGGTTTTTTGAGTCTGGTCTTCCAGGTAGGTTGTTGCAATGCTCTGGTTGTCGTGAGATGGAAAGACGAGATGCTGCTGCTCGGAGGGCAAGAAGGGACAGGGGCCACACCCCCATGTCTCTGCAAGATCAAAAAAATCAATTTTTAGCATGTATAAGGAAAACCCTATAGAAATGCTGACCCCTGTTAAACTGTAAATGAAATGAATTTAATACAGTATGAATATAAAACACGTACTTAAATTATTTTATAATTTTATGGTATTTTTCAGTAATATATTAATACATATATAAAACTAAAATACAGTAGTATACTACTGTATTTTAGTTTTAAGTTACAAATTACATAGGTAGACGTTTAATTTTGAAAGTATTATGACACACAGAATGAAGTTGCTTATTTTACCGGTATGGTCGTGTAAAATCCAACCACTCTCCCAACTTCTCTGGTGGCAGGTTGATCAGCTTATGCTGCCATGAAGAAGGAAGCGCCTCCCAGTGCTGATCAACAAAAAAATCCTGTGAAGTTGAATATTATTAAGATGTGGTTCTCAAAATGAATAATCCCTCTAAGAGACTATCAGCTAGATACATGATGGCCTGCCTCCTCCTGTATTATACACCTAGCTGACCTATACTTCATAATGTACCCATTACTTGTACAGTATAACACTGTATGTATCAGTTTTTGAACTAAAACCATGCAAGTTTGACTTGCAGAGACAATCACAACGCTAATATAAAATGCAATATGATATGGGCAAATTTATACAATAATAATAATAATAACTAGGTTGGGAGTTAAAACAACCATAATAATAATAATTGTTTATCGGGTTTAAAAATACAAAGTATAGGGAAAATATTAATAAATACAAGCCACAGGTATTCATATAAATTGGCTGCAAACCACCGTTCTCCGTAACAGGTTCTTAACCCAAGTGTTGATGTTCCATATATTTCAGTTCTGATGCTTCAAATACTTGATCCGCATCAGGTGAAATAAAAAAAAAAAAAAAAAAAAAAAATGAGTGCTCGAAGATGATATTGAGAGACAAATCTTACAAACTCTACAGCAATCTAATACTCTATTGATACATGCTTCTCAAGTCTTACATTACAGTATCCCTAGCTGGACCGTTTCAAGTAAAAATTATGTTGCTTCCTCCCTGGGGTAAATTCATCTCGCTTTCCAGCTTTCCACCCAATGCAGTGATACACTTGTGTGCAATTCCCCAGGCTTTGGACATCACTTTGGTCCATTGATAAAAAGTAGAGGTGTCCGTCCTGACTGAGGTTTTCCACGGTTCCCTCAGTCTCACCTCAGCAAAATGCTGGGACGCGTAAGAGACCGTAGCCGCCATCCTTTATTCCCTACCTTATCCTTAATACCACTACCCCGCCACGAGCTGTAAGCTCTTAGGGGTGTATCCTTGTAAAAAAAAAAAAAATCTAATTGTCCCCCGTCCCCTTTCATATTAATTATGCATTTGATCAGGGCAGTCCGGGACTGCCCTTATTTGATATAATATGCATGTGGCATAAGGAAGTTTCACGTAAGTTTAGTACTGTAATCGAAATTCGCTCTGCAGAAAAATAAAAAAAGCTCAATCCATGAATCTTGATTTTCTTATGGAGCTTAATATTTTCTAGTTATCTGATTGGGTGAGAGCTTTCCAGTTTAATTCCGAAGTAATTCTGGATAGCTGGGACAGCACTTAAGTGTACAATACCTTTTGTGCGAAGTGATCAATACAGTATGCATATATTACTGTACATGTATATATTATTATATGGCCTAGCAATTTAATCCATCAGATCCATCTTAGCTAGCAATTTTCGCAACTGAGAGAACATTAATCAGGAGGATGTTTGGTGATGACGATCGATGTATATGTTTTATCATAGATGCATATATGCTATCATGGCTATGGGACCAGGCGCAGTTCCAGGGGGGATGGGGGGGGGGGGCAAGATTACTCTTGGGGGGGTATGCCTCACCCCCCCCCAAATTTTGGATTCTAAATTAATTCAGGGAAAAGGTTGCCGAGGAGGGCATCAAAGCATTCAAATTAAGCACCAAACTATGATAGAGTCACCGAGGATGTATGCATACAGTACATATTACCAAAATTACCACAGAATGAACAAATTTGTTTTATTTATCTATCTTTCATACTGCATGCATACGCTTTAAGGTACATTACTTCCATGTTAAATTTGTCAACTTTAAAAATTATTAACTCGAAAACTAGCTCGTTTTTGTATACCTGATATTTTACCTACTGATAGGGGATGTAGAGGAGAACATTTTAAATTTTTTTCATAATTTTTATGAATGGGATTTTTTTAGCACTGGGCCAGCTGATCCATATTATCTCTACCTTTAATTAATATGCAAATTGATTATATGTATCCTATGCATACGTACAGTATAACAAATCTTAGTTTACCACTAAACAGCTCAGTAGACTAGACGGCGCCAGATATATCAGCCAATGAAAAGGCTAAAATGTCAGCTGGCCACCTTTTCATTGGCTGATATATCTGGCGCCGTCTAGTCTACTGAGCTGTTTAGTGGTAAACTAAGATTTGTTATACTGTATGCATACCAGAATGTAGGAGTCCATAAGCCAAGCATATTGTTTTAGAAATGCCAATACGTCATCAAGGGTTGTTTTTATGTAGGTCTCTGAACATTTACTACATATACACATTTTGCATCGTTGTCACTATGTAGGTATTACAAATTCGGCGGCCAAATTGTCTTACAACTTTTCAAGATTCACTGGACTGAAATTACAATTTTAATGTATGCAGTATGCACCAAAATCAAAACAAAACGGAGAATTCGAAGATTGTCGTTAGGTGTCTCTGATGGCACCGGCAAAATTCAAGGCTTTTGATTGGGCAAGATAGCAAGTGAACCCAAATCCACCAACGTGATTGGTCCTATCGCCCATCATTGCCAAGCTGATATACATCATATACAAGAAAACGAGGTGTTCACCATGCCATGTACTGTCCATTGATTTTTGAAAATTACAGGAGTTTCTAGTTAATTCTAATGTTAATTTGCAACAGCATATTGTCTGCAAAACGTCAGTGAAAGATGTCGTCAACACTCGCGAATGGTAATTTCATACTTTTCTCTAAAAACACCTTTTCCCTACACCCCTCTTCTACCCCCACTACTGTTTTCATAAACTCAAGATTTTGCAAGATGGACATATGCATTATGCATACAGCCGCATACAGATATGCAGATGCATACATTGCAGTATGCACAGTCAGCACAGTAGGATAGTATGCATATATTATGCATTTTTATATTTTTTGTAATGGGGTAATATGTTAATTGTACATATATGCATACATTAAGTTAACTCTAATCTAAGTTAGAATTATGGTACATGTATGCTTTTGCAAAAGTATGTATTATATTATGAACTGGTAAACTGCATACTATGTATGCAAATATATATGCATTACATATACTATATGATACTGCTGGTATGCATACAGTATAACAGATCTTAGTTTACCTCTTGACAGTTCAGTACATAGACTAGACGGCGCCAGCTATATCAGCCAATGAAAAGGCGTCCAGCAGTCATTCTAGCCTTTTCATTGGCTTATATAGCTGGCGCCGTCTAGTCTACTGAACTGTCTAGAGAGGTAAATTAAGATCTGTTATACTGTATGTATGATACAGTTTTTACCTTTGGTGATGATATTGAAAGGGGGGGGGGGGGAGACCATCCCATTCTTGATTATATCGCTAACAAAATCTTGGCCATGGACTAATATAATTATGCATACTAGATCTGGCTGATCTGCCACAGAGGAGAGTATGCATATTCATTAAATAGGTCAGGTTCCCTTTATGCAGGTCACCACCACCCTGCGAGAAGCGCTGACACCCGCAGCACGTGATAGAGGTATAGAAGCAAAAAAGGGGTAAAACTTTGTGACCCAAGAGTTAGGCATGAAAGAAGCTAAAAGTACATAACATTTTCCACTGCCAAAACGTGGTATGCATATCCAGCGGTGAAAGTAGTTTTAATTTCTTACCAGTGCGCTTCAGATAGAGGCCTGAAGGGCCCAAACCCCCGCCGGAGGCGCGATTTTTTGGGAAAAAGGGGCGTGGCTTATTTTTTTTAATTGAAAAGTTGCACTAAAATTGATTTATCATATTTAAAGTCGAGTGAGCGATTACATTTTTTTAAATAATTTATGTTCTAAAAATATTTTAACCTGCCCTCTATTAATTAAGAAATGAAAACCAAAAAATTCCCAAAGTTGGTGTTTCGGAGGCGTTTAACATATATATGCAAAATTATGGCACAAAAAACAGCTTTTTACTTAAACTTCATTTGAACTATGGTACCAGTTAAAAAATACCTACGTAATCTATGATAAATTCATTAATGGGTTTTTTATTTATTAAATAAAATATTTTTTTACGGAAAAAATATTGAAAATCCTTGTGGGAATTAACCCACAAAATAAAGGGTAAAATTAAATACTTATTCAAACTTTTAACCAAGTAAGAAAAAAAAAATGTAGTGTCACATATTAAATTGATAAAAAAAAATATTCAAACATATCTGTGCTGGCTAATGAAAATTAAAACATAACTTTTGATGAAAATAATCGCAAGCAAGTTGTCTAGCAGCAGTGTTAAAATACAATAAAAATATTTTAATGCTGTTTCACAATTTAGAATGTTCTATAAAATTAATTTAATAAATGTTACATTTTTTTAAATAATTAAATTATCGTTTTAAATGTCTCAAAAATTAATTGAAACAAAAAATTCCAAAAAGATGTATAGGCTACAACTTTAAAAAAGTGCTAACGATTACCACTTTATATGAAAATTGAAGATAAAATAGAAAACCCAGTAAACAGTAAACCTACAGATATTTAAAAAAATATAATATACAAAAATTTCTTTGATTTAAAAAATCTAAAAAAATAAAATAATAAATAAACGTGTTCTCAGGCTCGCCATAAAAAAGCTAGGCGTTTAATTGTGAGAAAAATATTAAAATTAATTTTTTGTATCGTAGTCTTTTAAAATAATGTTTACTGCAGCACTTATATTTATTTACAATGCAACAATTTCGTATAACAATTTGCTAATTTATTTTTATTTTTTACCCAATGAAAAAAATAAATAAAAGTAAATACATTCAATACAGATTTCAATTATTTTTTTTAGTAAGGCAGAGATAACTCCAGTCAGCTGTTCGACGAAGGTCCCTTTGATTAACATGCAAACCTTAGCAAATTCACAAAAATTCTGAAATTTTTTGAGAGGCAGATATTAGTGCCTAAAAGCAAAAGCCATAGAAAAAGTTTCAAAACAACTTAACGAGCCGATTTTTTTAACTTAATTTTTTAGTTTTTCTCTCCATGGGAAAGCCCTATGCTGAAAATTAAAAAAATTAATAAAAAAAAATCGGCTCGTTAAATTTTTGAAAATTTTTCTATGGCTTTTAGGCACTAAAAAAAAATTAGACCTGTAAAAAAATTCAGAATTCTTGAGAATTTGCTAAGGTTTACATGTTAATCAAAGGGACCTACGTCGAACAGCTGACCGGCGCGTTATCTTTAAAAGAAAGTCAAGTTAAAACTTCGTGAGATAAATAAAATCAAAGTACAAGAATATTTATTGAGCATGATTATAATGGTTTATAATGTGATCTGTTCACACTTGCAAATATTATCTTTTTTCATTTAAAATAATTGATTTTTTTAGTAAATTTCGATCAGTGTCTTACCAGTGCGCCGCACTGGCGTCAAATGTCTTACCAGTGCGGCGCACTGGTGCGCACCGGCTTACTTTCACCACTGTGCATATCATACGTATCTTCTAGTTTGCTTCAGTATGCATACAATTGTTTTCACCCTAGCAATGCTAAACTAAAGAACTAGCAAGATAAAGAGAGCTACCTTGGCTTGTTTGTGACGTCACAGCTATGGAGTGTGTGCTTGTGTGGAGCTGCTGGTCCTCTATCGTGTGCTGCGGGTTGCAGCGCTACTCGCAGGGCAGCGGTGATCTTAAATGAAAATTGCCTTATTCATATAAGAACCTTGTCATGACTTCGTTGTCCTTTGTGTGAGAGAGAGAAGCTTAATTAATTGGTATTTATTTAACTGACTACATATATGAATATATGAATATATATATTTATTTGTATATATAGGACAAAATCTATGCAGCAAATTGTAGCATTTTTTTCTAATTTCTTTTCTTCAGGGAACATGGATGTTGGGAATGGAGATACGAGCTCTGCCAAAATGCCCAAAAAAGCAAGGAAAAGTATACCCAACATGATGGCAATACAAAGAAACTTGAGCAAGACACAGATGGTAAGTTCAGACAAGAGGTATTGAACCTTTGATCTTGATCTTGATCAAGGTTTGCTGTCATGCAGGACAACTCTAAGGGGAATTGCAAGCTCAGCATGGAGAAGGAGGTAGAGGAGCAGATCTTCAACAGTCGGCTGCCTCCCTACACACCAATCCTACCAAACACCTCCTTTTCATCAGCAGATGGCAACTCGGATACATTCTTCTCTTGTGAAAGCTGTGGTGATAAGTAAGTTCATAAAAATTTACTGGTCAGATGCTCTTTTTGGAATTGTAAAGGAATATCAGATTTCTTTATTTAATTCAATCTTATTTGTGGGAGATAATGAAAGATATCCATAAATTTTTATTAAATGAACTCTAGTTTCAAACTGCACCCTTCTAATTTTGATAAGATTTATTGAAAAGAAAGTTGGAAACAAGAGTTATTAAAAATTAAAGAAAAGCATATTGGAACTACTGGTATACTGTAGTAGTAGAATCATACTCATATTGTTCCTCGTCCGGAATAATGAGCTATCTGCTATATCAGGTGAGCACAATTGTGAGCTGTAAATCAGTATAAAATAAAGTTCATTATTGCAACAAGTTCATGTTCAGATAAAGCCCGTTGACATACAAAACAAAGCAAGCAGAGCAAGAAAGCAGAAAGTAAAAAAAAAAAAAAAAAAAATGATAGTTTCTTGCTTTGTTTGTTCTGCTCACCTGCTTTGCTTTTCCTGCCTGTGGACAGCGCCACCTGAAAGTCAAGAATAAATTCAAATCTACTTTCTGCTTTCCTTGTTCTGCTTAGTTTGTAAATGGGCCTATAAGGTACTGTAGAGGTCTGGTTGTAAACTATACCTAAACGTTTTGTTTTTTATTATTTATCAGTCTATTTAAAGTTAGCTGTCATTCAATATTTGCTTTTAAAATCCTGCATATCTGCTTTTATTTCGTTAAAAAATGTTGATCTTCCAGTAATATACCAATAATTTATTTAATTTGTCAATAAAAGTTTCACACTTCTTTTTACATTAGTGAAAGTCATTTTAAACCTGACAAGCATACATAACAACATTGTTGCCATATTGTTGTACTGTTGCATGTTTACTGTAGTGTTTTATTTACCATGTTTTTGCCATGCAGGTTCCTGCTTGAATCAAGTCTGAAAATGCATACCGAAAGGCGCAGTGTGAAGATACAGCTGTGGTGCCTTGGCGTTGCAGAACCCAAGGTGTTCTACAATCGCTGCAAGCTTCTGAACATCCTGCGCCAAAACCGGAATGCACTGAATGGCCGTTTATCGTTGCAACCACTCGAGCAAGACATGCTGAGACTCGGCTACCAGCAGTAAGCACATCATTCTAATCTCAACTCATATCTCATTGCATTAAATTGTGTGCAGCACAACCATATTAAGAGAAACAGAAAAATATTACAATCTTATTTGTCTAAATAAAATAATATTTTATTTACTTTAAGTTTCAAATGTATATTACCTTAAAAATACAATATGGTATATATACTGTAATATCATTTATCAAGCAAACTAGCAATGTATGTAGAAAGTAAAAGTCGTCTTCTTGATTTATAGTAAAAATTTACTGAAATATACAGTCTGAAATTTAGTATCGACCTCAAAATGGTGCAAAGTTATGCTACTCTGATATTTTTCAGATTTTTTAGAGTCAGGGAACTATTTTTAAATAATAATTGAAAGTACAGAGAAAGTGACACCTCTAGACGACTTTCTTATTAAAAGGATAGGACCTACAAGGGGCGTAGGTTCAAACCCGACCTCGGCAAAACTTTTTGGAAATACTTACCAGTCTCTAAAAAAATCTGAAAAAATCAGAATGGCATAACTTTGCTCCCTCTATCCATTTTTGCAATGAAAAATTTTGAGGTCAATCCCTTATTACGGTTCAGAAATAAGTAACGTTCCCAAGTTACAAGAAGTTACATTCTTGTGGACGTTTCTGGTCAAGAAAGCCTATGGTTTGCACTTTTCTTACAAGAAATCAGCCCAAAAGATTTAAAACCGGCCGTGCAATTGATATGCGGGGTTCTGTGCACTGCATACTACAATTTTCTTGAACAGGATACATAGGTAATATAGGTAATTTACCCCCCCCCCCTCCTTCCTCCTTACTCCGAGACTGAGGAGCAAAATTGGTTGAGGGTCACTTTTTTTCTGCGCAACTAGGCAAGAGTAATGCTTTTCTGTTGTTTCTTCAGTGTATTATGCATTTGTACTGCACCAGTTTTGCAGCATGGCTTTAATTTAATTGCATACTACCGCACAATTATGTCTTTATTTTCTTTAGTTTATGTTAAATGTTCCACAAAATAATTAATAAATAATACTTGTAAAATATTTTCTATTTGTTTTTACTACGATGCATGATTCCTTGCCCAGATTTTCAATAATGCAATAGTTTATAGTTCGTTTACTGTGCTGCATTTATTTACTTTATTTTTTTTTTAACAATTTTTGCTTTTGCTTAGTTATAAATAATAATATTTAATTTATTTATAATTTTAATGATTTACCAGAGAACATCAGGAGAAGGTGTTGAGAGAGTTTGTTTTATTTTCAGAAGCACATCTGTTGACCAGGTAGTGACGAAGGCAAGTAGTTCAAACCACAGCAGAGGCCGAACTGAGTCAAGAAATGCTTCGTTTGACAGTGATGTGTCCATTCATAAAGTCAACTCTTCATCCGAGAGTAGGAAACGTCACCAACATAATGAACTTCCTTTAGCTGATAATGAAGATGTTGAAGTCACACCTGTTGCAAATATGAATTCAGTAAATATGACCCCAGCATCAGCAATGCAAAAGCCAATGGCAAAATCTGTAACTAGTAAAAAAGTTTCAAAGGCAACCTTAGCTGATGCATTGCCAGTTGTTACGGACAAATGTCCGGTATGTAATGTAAAAATACCCACTGGCTCTAACCTAAAGCAACATTTTGCTGGTGTTAAAGATGTTCCTTCTAGTAGTAAATTTTCTGATTTTAAATGTAAAAAATGTAAAATTTCACTTCCAACTTCATGTAGTTTAAAAGCTCATGAACATATTCATTTTGCTAATTTTAAGGAAAGGATGAGCTATGCATGCCCAGAATGTGGAATTGAATATTCCAATAGAGATTTATTAATGGAGCATATACATTCTGAATGCATGCATGCCTATTATAGTGAATGTTATAAATGTCAAAGTTGTTCTAAAATGTTTGCTACTGCAATAAGTTTAGAAGTACATATAATTAAAGTACATGTTAAAAAAGTACATAAATGCAGCACATGTAATGTAGCATGCTATTCTCCTCAAGCATTAGAAAAGCATTGTATCGATGCACATAATGAATTAGGAGGTCGCCCCATTGTCTATCAATTGTGCCAGCTGTGTCCAGGACGTTTAATAACTCAGTCATATTTGCTATTCCATGTGCATGAACATGCCGAGAACTCTCAGAATGCATTTCTACGTTATGTGTGTGAGCCTTGTGGTGTCTTTGTGGAGCACAGAGAAGACTTCATAGACCACAAAGAAGTTTGTGAGAGTACCGAGTCTAAGTTTACCAAAACGGACTCTGAGACTGAGGAGCAAAATTGTAGAGAGTCCATCACAGCAAGCTTCCATACTAAGTCAGGTGGTGGTGAGAATAGTCCAAGTATTCCTGTTGTGAATCAACTGGAGTCAAATGAGAAACTCAAGACAAAAGATAAAGGTGTAAAGAGTTCTAAAGAAGTTTCAAGTATAAATTCTGCTGTTAAAGCTATTAACAGACCATGCCATAAATGTGGAAAAAGCATGCAACTGTACAAGCATAGAATGTTTGCCTGCTTTAGTTGTAATAAGAGTCTTAATAAAGCAAAATCTTTAAAAAAAAATAATTCATCTAAAAACGGAACACCAAAACTGTCGAATGGTGGTCAAGTATCATCTGAAGATTCAAATTTTAATTCTTTGGAGGATATTGATAAAACAAATGGCTCTCTTTCTGAAATATTTAAATGTCCTATTTGTAATGAATGCATTGCTGAAGATTTTGATTCTGTTCAAGAACATTGTGAAAAGATACACAAAAATGTTTGCTTGGATTTTCAATGGTCTCCTGAAACTTACATAGAAGACTTACAGAAGTTATCGCAAAATGCAAATTTTGTCAATGAGGACAGCAAGTTCATGTGCACCATATGTGAGCTTCGTACTGATGATGAGGAAGAGTTCCGTGAGCATGTTGTCACTCACCGACCTACGGAGAGCCCCGCCTACCAGTGCATGGAGTGCGGCATGTGCTATGTAGTGAAGCCCTCTTTGGAGAAGCACTTGCTTCTGTCACACAAAATCAGAGGTGTCGACAACTACCTGCAGGAGTCTGGGCAAGCTCCCGATGAAGAACAAGCACACCGTGAGCCGCTCAAAGAGAATCAGTGCGAAGTTTGTTATCGTGAGTTTGAAAATGCACAAGAGCTTAACACTCATTTACGTACCCACGGAATGGCATTTTTACTGAATAAATGTGGGCCAGATTTGCTAAAAAGTCCTTAGATATAATTACAAATTATATAAGTTCCGGTACAAAATCAATGATTATTGATAAAAAATTTGCAATCTTTTTGTAAAATATAATACAGCAATTATTATTTTAAAAGAAAAAAAAAAAAAAAAATGTACATTAGTAGGTATTATATATGCTATACTCCGCTGGGGTGATTAAGACCGCGGAATGTTGTGCAAACAACATACGTGCCCCGTTTAGAAACGGTACTTAATTGTCTGGCGTGCAGACTGGGTATTAGGAGCCCCAGAGAGCACTGTGAACAATGTTGAAAAACAAGTTCCGCCGTTGGTAACCAACCAACGATATGTTATACTGCATATATATATTCAAAACACATTGAATGGAATTTATAATTATGTTGCTCTTTTTATAATTATGTTGATGCTCTTCTGTGTTTATAAAGATTGTAATCTCTGGCTCAGAAATATACTGTCGCTGTTATTTGAAATATTGTAGTGCAACGTACACTGTTCCTTCAAGTGCGCATGGCTAAATTTTGAAACTTGTTTTTAAACATTTGGTACCATCAGATCTCGTCACTTTGTAATCAACTTGTATCTAGTGTATTTTTCTGTATTTTACTTATTTGTGTTAAATGTTTTGTAATAAACAACTCAATTGGAATTAATTCAATTAATAGATGCTCATGAAAGTTTTTTTTTATTTTTAATATCTTCAAGGTCTAATTTGCCGAAGTTAACTTTTTACTAACAATAAGTTTTGACTACAATAAATTCAAATGCTTGACCACAACAAAATGTCATTTGATATTTATTTATTTATTTATTTATTTATTTATTTATTTATTTATTTATTTATTTGTTTGTTTGTTTGTTTGTTTATTTGTTTATTTGTTTATTTGTTTATTTATTTATTTGTTTATTTATTTATTTATTCAGATTAAATATCAGTTGGTACATTGTGATCAACTACACATGCACACATTGCAAGTGCTTGGTGCTACGTACGTACCGTCTTGGGAAACATATAGAACCTTCTAAAATGTATGTCAATGTTCTCAATGATCATTAAATTGCAGGTCTGTATCTCTGATTTAAGATGTATAATTATATATATATATATATATATATATATATATATATATATATATATATATATATATATATATATATATATATATATATATATATATAATATATATTATACACACACACACACATCAATAGTGCCAAGTACAATATTAACTATAATAAATGTTAATTAATATTAGTTTTTAATTTGCTTTTTAAAGAAATGGAGGCTTCAAGTGATGCGCTTTCGCTGCGCAACTGTTTGTCGCTAAGGGCCATCTTGCAATTGAAAATGAAGCAAAGTGTTTTTTTAACTTTTCTCGGTTATAAATCAAGTAAAAAATCTAAATCTTGAATTATCTACTTTATTTTTCAGTTTGGACCAAAGTTCCGTAAAGGAATTATCCCTGAAAAATCTTATTCTTGGTGAAAAAATGAACACGTTTTTTTTTTTTTGGTATAGCGGGTGGGGATCACCGAAAAATCAGCTGACTTGAAGCCTCTATTGCAATTAAAAAGCTGCTATACTGTGACAGTTGAACGTACCATCCTCCCAGTATGCAATTCTTGATAGCGTAATCGACATGCACAAATCAGCAAAAACACTTTGTGATATATATATTATATAATAATATATTGCGTACATTTTATTATTTTTTATTATTATTATTATTTTTTTTACAAGGTTACACGGTACACCCCTAAGAGTTTACAGCTCGATCGCGGCGGGGTGTACTGCATGGATATTAGGGATAAGGTAGGGAACTGATGATGACCACGGCCTGCATGCTTACGCGTCCCAGCATTCGCTGAAGTGAGACTGAGGGAACCGTGGAAAACTTCAGTCAGGACGGACACCTCTACTTTTTCTCAATGGACCAAAGTGATGTCCAAAGCCTGGGGAACCACACACAAGTGCATCACTGCACTGGGTGGAAAGCGAGACGAATTTACCCCAGGGAGGGACGAGCAGCGTATTTTTTTACTTGAAACGGTCACCCATCCAAGTACACTAACCATGGCACGCTCGACTTAGCCTGGCAGGACAGTTAGGACATTAATTGTGACTATATTTGCGTCATAAAGTTAGTGCGCCGGCCCCCTTATAGTAGTAAAACTGCTGGAACTATACGTGCGTCTGATGGCGAGGATTGCTGTATATGATTATATAAACATTATAAAATCATGTAAATGCTCTTTCAGCAGCCACAGTATAATTTTATAGAAATGACAACACCAGCATAATTAGTTGTCAAACACTTTCGGACAAATATAAAAAAATATTTCAACTTCGTAAGTGCATGATTTCTTAATTCCTATATATATTTGATAATTTTTGTGATTCTCCCCATGCTATAGGTATATATTGCCGTATCCTCGATGCAAAGAGCAAAATTTGCAGACGTCAGCGCCATCTCTTGGTCCTTTATGTCCTCTATACTATACGTAGTGCAAAAACAATTAATTTTAGCTCATTATTTAGCTGAAAAAAGAACATAATTATATTGTAACAGCTCTTTTTGCTGTACAATAGCTACTCATTTAACTGGGGTTAGATTAACTCATACACGCGATTACCCTAAAATTATTTATTAAACTTCTATTACATGCAGGCAACCGCGCCTGCCTAGCGGCAGACGCACGAGACGCTCGCGCGCTCGTGGCTGGCGTAGGAATCATTACTTGTAACTTTACTTTGCACTGCCTTGCTGGCTGACTGCAGAGTCTGCAAATTACTAAGCAAAGTCAACGAATGACCTTTGCTCCTTGAGGGGTACAAATAGGAGGTGACATTACTCCCCCTGCAGATTATATTTTGCCCTCAAAATATCAAAATTTATGAGAAATAACTCTATTGCAAGCAAAATTCAGTAACCATTCCTCGCGCATTTAAAATAAATCCAACAATATTTATTTAGTAACTCTTGTTCTTCGTTCGACAATTGTTTTGGGACACACCACGGCTGCTTCCTTTTGCTGCCTGGTAGACCAAAATTTCCCTGAAACCAGAAAACAAAAGAGGCGGTATCTTGGTTTGACACAGTACAACATAATTGAATTTTTAGGTTTAACTTAAAAAAAACCTAGTAGTACAGCACACGTACGCAACTTGTCATCAACAATTGCAAATTATACACATTTCTATCCAAAAATAAATCTTTGCAAGCATTTTATTCACTGCGGTTCATTGACCTTTCTAAGTAGCTGCATGCACTTGCACCTTACACTGCACTTCTCAATGTCACCGACTAAAGTTCACACAAAACCGCGTACAGGAAACTACCTTGCACTTTACAACGGATATATACACCCAAGAAGTAATACACTATTACTTCATCCAGAAATATTAATACAGAATTATTAAAAAAGAATTATTTTAAAATTATTAAAACCCACGTTGAAATTTATTGGACTACACAATTAAGTGGTTGACTTACAGGTAGTTTACCATTATGCTTCGTAACATTACACTTGATTTATTCTTTGCCTTCTTGTTTATTTTTTTTTATTGATTGTTATTGATTTACTGTATTTTTCTTTAATCCAACTTTGCAATATATTGTTTATATTATATACTCAAATCAGGGCTTTTGAATTAATACTTTACATAGTTGTTACGAGTCTCATTGCATTTTGCAAAATTTTTAAATCATATATTATGGCAGCTTTTTTTTGAAATTTAATTCGCGCAAATTATTAATATTTTTACCCTGTGTTGGTAATTAATGGTATAAATGAGCATTTGACTTGGGCTATTTGAACAGTTTACAAATTAACATGGAGAACTGAGAACATGAATCCATACGACCTCATGAATTTACCATTTTTGCTATAATGAATTAGGCTGACATTTGCATCATAACATTTTCAATACTTGAAATTTTTATGATATTCCTAAACACACATACCTTATAAATGAACTTTTTTAATATTTGCGCAAATATTTTAGTAAATCAAAATTTTGTTTTTAGTGCACAAATAATTAATACATAGGAACTTTTTATAATGCAATTCACTCAGCTGGCTACGTCTTAATATGACGATTTTATTCATATTATTGGCCTTTCGCACACATTGGAATTATTGAAGATAGTTATATAACCATACACATTTACATCATCGTGTACTTATAATTGCAGTATTATTCACGTGTAATATTCATTTCACTTATTACTGGCCAGATTACACGTGTCCATGGACATAAAATATTAACTTATACACTGCTTTTACTGCATTCGCGTGCTTTAATTTAATTGAGGTGACCTCTAGGAAACATCTCACCTGTATCCCCTTGAGGATTAGACATAGACTAAGTAGCATCAGCGCAATATGTTGGCGAGTGCCCTATGGGGTCGCGAATCCCAAAGCATCAACACTTGCATATGCTGAACATTTGGCTAGAGAAAATCCTTGGCGAAAGATAATCATCAAACGCTTTTTACTACAGCCATGTTTTACAAGTTTATGTTCCTCTAGCTGTCCCTTGCATGCCTTATATTCTCTACCCTTCATGGGGAGTAAGCTTAATTGTCACCTTTCGGACAAATTACTGCGAAGCGCGCTAATTTACTTTACATTTTGCTTCAGAACAAACAAAATAAAGCGCACTGGCTTACCTCACGTTTCAACTGACGTGTTATATTGCGCTCCTACACCGTGCTTACATTTCACAGTGACGTATTATATTTCAATACTTGGGCATGCTTTTTCACTATGCGTATGTGCGTGCTTTATAATTCCATTATTTATTATTACTGAGTTGCAATCTCAAACTGTACAGTTCCTGTCAATAAAAATGACTTTTTATGTTGCTCCAAAAATTATATTTGTGTAATTAATTGTGCAAACTATGATGGCTCTGACTCCTGACTTGCAATTATTTATATACTTTACCATAATTTAATACAACTTTAAACAAAATTATCGCATCGTTAATGAAATTAAATTCGATGCATGAGAAAAGTACTACTTTTAAGCAAAATTTATTAGCATACCCACAGCAAAAAAAAAAACATAACTAATATATATATTTTCTTGTTAAAAATTTTAACAAGTGGCATGCATCACAAAAACATCACGGTTAATACCCTTAAATCACTAACCAGTAATGCAAAAATATTACTACAATTTCTTTGCCTAAAATCCATTTAATTTTAAGTATGGATTATTTACTGCTTAAAACCATAAAGTAAGAAACTCAGTCTGTCTAGAGATCCATACAGTAACCTTTGCAGGGTATACCTACAGTTAGCGGTACACGTACTCCTTCCATTAGGACTTCATTACATATCTAGCTTTGACTTTTAACAGTAACAATTTTTTATTAGCTCAAAATAATGACATTTTACTTAAGAAATTTGCATCAATTAAAACTATAATCGAACTTGTGGTAAAATAGTCCGAATAACTATGCCTTACAAACAAAATATTTTTGCAGCAATGAATTATTGAGCACTCTCTGTTTGATACTTTTATTTTAAAGGACTCTCTCTTTATAACCACTTATAGAGACACAAAATTAATGACATTAGATATATTTATTTCACTCCAATTACTACATTTTCCTTTTAAACAACTTCATATAAGATTATACTGTTCAAATATTTTAACAATAATTTTGGCTGTGAATATGCTTAAAATGTTAATATGCAACTTGACACGCATGAAGTTTCAGCTGTAGCTATATTGTTTCCCTCATTAAAAATTAACAAAAATACTTTTTTAATTTCTATTATTTTATATACTTTACGTTGCAAAGTAATAACCCTCAATTAGAGCAAATATTAAAGATAACAGCCCATATTATTAAATCTTTCATGTGCAATATATATGGTATGTGTAAAACGCTTAGCCTTTCTTTAGATTTCTCAGCTAGTTAATTATAATAATTATATTTTCTTGGGAACACGCGCTTTTATAAAAATCTGCAGTTTGTTCAAATAATTTCTTTTATATATCTTTTCAAATTACGTTAAAATTATTATTCGTTATACACATTCCGAATATTCAATAAGTTCTTGCAATTTTAATTACAATTAACAATTTCATAAGTCCTTTAACAATTTATTATTTTTACTTTTATTTTCCTAAAAATACTTAATCCTTACAAGAAAAATTCGGGCTTAAATGAAAATTACAACATCGATATTATACCAAGAAACATACTATTCCTATTATGTGAACAAACGCAGTCGTACGTGCTGTACTTTACAACTTTATATAAAAAAAAACAAAGAAAAATGTGTCAAACCTACCTCTTTTGCGTTCCTCTGACGTGGCCCGGTGGTTGCTTTGTCTGTTTCTCACAGTCATTTGATGCTCATCTCGGCTCCAAAAACGGGCGGTCCTTGATAAAATACGCTGCACGGCTCCTGGGGTCGTAAAAACTCTTGCACGACGTGGTCTGCAAGCCCTCTCGATGGGGGATGTCTTCTGCGAAGAACTAACTGAACCTCGTAGTCACCGTAGTATACGCAGTTTTTTCACGTGCTTGAAGTGTACCGTTGATATGCTCAATAAAATATTAGCCGTGGAATTTTAAAATTATTTAACTCGCCGACTCTTCACTTTTTTCTTGATGGAAACTTAACACTTTTCCACGCCAGAGTCATGTGAACGAAAAACTACTTATTCCCGTAGATTAGTAGAATATTATGTTAAAATAAAATGATCGTTTTTTAAACCCCATTATTTTTAACTATTAAAAAGTAGCTTTAAATAATTATGAGCTCGGATGCCATTATAAGAAAACCATGGCATCCCACTTCTGACACCAACTGTAACAGCTCTTTTTGCTGTACAATAGCTACTCATTTAACTGGGGTTAGATTAACTCATACACGCGATTACCCTAAAATTATTTATTAAACTTCTATTACATATACAGGCAACCGCGCCTGCCTAGCGGCAGACGCACGAGACGCTCGCGCGCTCGTGGCTGGCGTAGGAATCATTACTTGTAACTTTACTTTGCACTGCCTTGCTGGCTGACTGCAGAGTCTGCAAATTACTAAGCAAAGTCAACGAATGACCTTTGCTCCTTGAGGGGTACAAATAGGAGGTGACAATATTACAAAAATTATTTTTACAACAAATTATTACTTATGTTTGCTACTGTTTTTACTACGTAACTTATAAAAGATTTCATCAAAAAACGGCGAAGGTAAAAGTCCTATAGAGTTTAACCTCTTTAAAATATGAAATTTCTACACGCAAAAGCAGAGCCCCTCTGTTCCCCATTATAGTTTCTTTAAAATTGTTCCGCGCTTCAAGACAGTAAAAAACGTAAAAAATTCTTCAAACGCTTCAAGTACTTATTTTCAGTACTACGAGATGGCGCTGTATGTACAAAAACTTGCCTCGCGTGTCGAAAGGCGGGAGGCATGTTGACTTGCGGTCGTGTTGTTGTACGAGGGTCACAAACCGAGCGAGCGAGAGGCGAGTTGAGCCAGCCGGCAATCGGCATTCGCCACGGTAAGCCCGCGAGGAGCAGACGTACCTTCTTTGTTCAGGTGTTTCGTGTCTTGTGCTCGAACTCAGTGAATCAGTCCGATTGCCGCACTAACTTTTATCATAAACTTATTAGAGTTTCAAATTCTTAGTGCGCTGTCCCAGTGTTGGAAATAGCGAAGCATCTGACAGCTAGAGAGCTCTAAAAGTAATCCGACAGGTGAGTTTAAGTGACGTCACATAGGAGCGCAGCTGTAAACACGATTGAGAGGAAGAGATGGTCTTATAACTTTTGCGACGTGAGAATGAGCTTTTTAGTTGTTACATTTATATCCTCTTCATGCATGCATGCAGCAATATATAGTGTATAAATAATATTATAAAGCGACGATCATTCTCATGGAGCTTTAATTACATATTTGATGATATTCCTATATTATAATAGTTTATAATAAAATAGTATTATAAATATGTATAAGGAATTAATAAGGAAAACTTAATTTTATATATAAAGCAAATTGAACAAAATTGATGCATGTTATACAGTATAATTGCATGCAGATCAAAATAATTATTTATGAGTCAATTTTTTTTGAAATTTTGATATAAAATTATTAGAATTTTTCTTAAATGCATTTTTTAATTATTGGAACTTTTATTTATCTGCATAAATTTCATTTTTTGTTAAAAATTAATACGATTTTTATTTTTTTTTCATACTTAAATTAAATTAAAATTTAATAGCTCTACACGTAACAATTTATTATACATTCAGAGCTATATATTTATTAATTAAAATATATTCATAATAATATGTATTACCATTTTTACAGTATATTATATAATACAATTACACACATATATGGATTATTATAGTGTAAAAAAATATTCTACTTTCTTATAATATATCTTGTAATTAATTGAAAACATAATACATACCGTAATATATATCCGTGATGTATAATATACAATGCTATAATATTAATAATATATTATGCAAATATAATATATACTATGTACAGTATAACAATTAAACAAATACAAGAATTACTGTATAATAAAAGCTTTTTCTTAAATGCCATTTCAAATTAGAACTTTATTTTAATGATTAATTAATAATTATATGCCCTCTATAGCTCGATCTTATGCATCTATAATAACTTTTCTCCTTTTTTCGTCTATCGCATCACACAAATTTTTGTTGATTATACAAACATGTCTGGCTTGAATTAACATGTTTTTAAATATCACAAACAAAATTATGTGCCATATAATTAAATAATAATATTTACTGCACACTGCATATCTGTAAAACTGTTGGAAATTATAACATTAATACAGCCAGTATTTTTATATAATAGTATATAGGTAAAATATAAAATGTAAAGGCACAAATATACAATATTACACAGTATATACAATATACAAATGTATGCAAGATCACCAGATCATCGTTGCTTGAATTCTCTAATATTTGGCATACCGTATCTCTAAAATTTCTAAATTAAAGTAATTAAAATGAAATAACTTTCATCGATATTCCTATATTATAACTATATAATCTATAATATAATATATAATTATACATGAAATCGTCGTCTTATATTGCAATTGTAGAGAAAAAAAATTAATTTACAAAACAAAAAAAGTGAAAATTTCATATTTTGTTTTGCGATAATTCTCGCGAGTTCAAATCACCAATTAGAAATATTCCACCCGCGCGCTTGAAGGCCTCTGCGATTGCTTGATAAGCCCGCGCGGTCACTGTCTCACGACAGGGGGAGGGGGGCAATGACACTACCAGCAATTTGCATATATACACCACTGAGTGTTTGAGTGAACACTGCACTTCCTAGACCTGCTCGAGCATGCAGCAGGCCCCCCACGATGACACTTGCTCTGAGCCGCCGCTGCTCTGCCAATTATTTAATAAGTAAAATTAATTTCCTGCTCTGCTGTCATGCATTACTTTCTTCACACCTTGGTTTAAAAAATAATTATACTATTTGATAGAGCGGGGGGGGGGGGGGATACATTTTATATAATTACACCAGTAAGAACTAAAATAAAACAAAAAATTGCTGAAATAAAAATATAATAATAAAATTTACTCCATAATATTGGTGAAAATTTCGTAACATCTCTATAGATTCTCATTCTCTCATATAAAATTATTGTTGTAATTATATTATTATGTCGTACATCTAAACTTGAAATGAAAAGAAAAAAATGAAATAATAAATTGAAAGATGCTGCAGGCATAATTTAGAAAGAAAATAAGAACAATGTTGTAGCATCATGTATAGTTTACGGTATGTACCCTGAGATTTTCTTACTGTACGATGTTTGCTGTAATAACATAAACTGGCACCATATAGAGATAACGTGTGCCTCGAAGCCCTAATGTCTTTCCCTCCTCACTCCCTCCCTGCCAGCGAAGTCATTCGCGTGGATCGTATAACAGGGATAATAATAATAATTATATGATACTTTAGGCTCCTTCCCGCAGTGATAGCGGCATCGATATCGGATTCCTTCCGGTGCTACAGTAACACTAATTTAACATTCTCAACCGGAATCACTTTCTATAATTTATTTGTATAAATAATATTAAAGTAATACTGTATAATACGTGCAGTAGAGTTCAATTTATATATAAAAAAAAATTGAATAACATTTTTCAGTATTCGTCTTCCAGAAGAACTTCTATGATATTTTGCTACTTCCGGAAATATGTTAAAAATTAAAATGACTCTAGCTCTGCCTCTAACGACGAGAGAGAAATATATAATGTAATCCGATTAAAAGCTTTGTCAACTTAATCATAAACGCTCTCAAATACTGATGTTGAGCAAACAAATCATATCACAATAATGATTTTCTTTATTTTATTATTACTTGCTTTTCATAGAACAGATAATTATATATATTATAAGCCTAATATGAAAATGAATAAGGATTAAAATTATAACAAGAGATTTGAACTTAAAATATCATCATTTTTTTAATGCATTGATAATTAATAGTTTATAATGGACTTTCAATGAATTTCTTTTTGTATAATAATAGAACTTTAAAATGAAAACGTGCAGATTCATTAATTTGGCAACCGTAATTTGGAGTTGAACTCAATTTAAAAGCATTAAAAATATCACGCACAAAAATAACTTGCATGCTTTTAGTAAAATTAAATACAAACTTGAATATAATTGGAAATAAATTATACAGCATATAATTTAATTAAAAAATTAATTGAATAAATAAAATTGTGTATTTATATATTATAATAATGCAATTTTTAGTGAAATAACATAATATTGTGTAGTAATTATGATTTTTGCACTGCAACCTTCAACCAACTACTTTAAAATTAATGTCGATGAGACGGATGATAACATGAAACGTTATGCAGTTAATAACTTATACAGTATCTCATATATAGAAAAATTGAACTCTGGAGCTGATATAAATTTATTTATCTGATATATTCATTGAGAACAGCTCGGTTAAGCTGTCCAGGTTTATCTCGGTAGTCCAATTGACAAGAATACAATAAATAATTTTATACAAACATAAGTCCTATTAAAAGTTTACAATTCGATTTGCAATCTCTCTCTCTCTCTCTCTCTCTCTCTCTCTCTCTCTCTCTCTCTCTCTCTCTCTCTCTCTCTCTCTCTCTCTCTCTCTCTCTCCGACTATAATACGCATGATTTTTAAAAATTAATTAATATTTAATAATTTCATAATAGAATAAGGTCGAGAAACTCTACGTGATTTGAAATTCCTATATAATTATCATATTCCAACTGTTACGCGAAACATTTGAATTGCATTTAAAAATGGTTAAAAGTTATATTAAATTTTCCAGTGTACTGTACAGTATAGTTATAAAAGGATGTCCATAGATCAAGTGAATGTCTGCATGTATGTCTGGCTCGTTGCTAGGCGGCTCACGACTCTTCGAATGCCATGGTCGTCGTCACACAACTGACTTTTGCTAGCTGGGTCCGCGCCAGCCCCGTGGGACACTCGGACACACCCACGCCACCACCGAGCTTCTCTGTAGACACAATTTATGGCGACCCATACAGGTGTAATAAAACCAAGCTATACGAGTAAAGTCAGCACACTAGCAGATCGAATTTCTTTTTTACTACTATATACCTTTTACTTTTTTTTTTCTTTTTTTCAATGAGGACCCTTGGGATCTTTGTGTGAGTAAAGATTGGCTTAAAAGGTAATAGGATGAGAAAAAAATAAGTAAAAAAAAAAACTATTTGTCACTTTACCTTTGAAACGAGATTGGAAAGTGCTATGTAGAGGAAAAAAAAAAAGTTTGAGTGTTGGGTTTGTAGTACTCTGTGATTGAGAAAGAATTGAAGTCTCTTCCCATATTGAGTGCGTGATGTAGGAGTAGGTCACGTATAGATAATACAATCGGTGCTTCTTTTTTTTATATATATAACATATAAAAATTGTAGGCATGCTGCCTCAGTATTATTATGTTTAAAATACTTTTATATCAAAATTAGCAAATAGTTATAAGATTTATGTGCTTTTGTTACAGGAATGGTGCGTCGTCTGGTGTCTATCTGAACCCGAACTGGTGCACAATAAGCGGCACCATGAGGTGCTTCGGCAAGAAGTCCCAGAGCTTCCACTGCAAGGTGGTGCTCCTCGACGAGCAAGAGTTAATTCAGGAGATCCAGGTAAGAGAAATACTTTGAATTGTCCACTCCTGCAGTGTTATTCTATTACTTATTATTCTGGTTTGTCATGCTGTATATTTATCACATTTAATTAACAATTATATATACGATTGAATCGTTTTATGATGGAAGTTAATTAGAACAATTAATTGTATAACGAGATTGACGACTATACAATGGTGAGAAGTGGATTTAAACAAAAAAAATGCAAATATTGATATAATATTTAATTTAAATATTAATAAATTATTTTAATCAGCTAACTATATCTTGTTTTTAACTCGTTAAAAGACATAATATTTTACTTTAAAGTTTCTATTTTACTTGCGGCATTATAAAGATTTATTTATTTTACAAACTGAATACGAGATTAATGCATATAATAGAGACGAAGAATGAGAGCTATAGTGTAAGGTACTTTCGTACTTTTCTGTGTTGTAGATTAAATAGTAAAATTAATATAGTGAGAAACTTTATTGTTTTAATTTCAACATGATTGTAAGAAATTTAATTGATATAATATGTATATTTTTTTTACTTTTTACCTTACATACATGCTGTATAAAAGTTGTACAATAGATGCGTCATTCTAATTAGACTCGTTTAAATGTCTTGATAAATGAGAATTAATTTATTGTGTTGTCCACCGAGAACAATACTGGGTTCATAAAGTTGCTTTTGTACAGCACTGCTTGTCTGCATGGTTACGGCAGGGCAGGGAGGTAAAATGGAGGTGTAGGAGGCTAGACTTGACAGGCCGCACCCTCGCAATGACTCTGAAAAACCTGCAGAGATTTAATTTAGCAGATCGTGTCAAGCGGGGGTGCTATTTTATGACGTCATTCATAGGTTCACAAATCTATTTGACACGATTCTTTACACTTTATGATACTATAAGAAAATAATTTTTAATATTTTGGTCACATTTGTCGAACAAGTTTTATATTGTAAAGTTCTCTATTGTGCTTAATAGAAATGATATTTCACCTGACAACATTTATTTATGAATTTATTAAGTTGACGTCATTTTAGTAGTATCATAATTCAAATAAGATTAGCGTGGTACAACAGAAGATGTGACCACATGAGTCGATGTTGTTCGCTAGTAAGCACGCATAAATAGTCCGAGAAGAAGCTGTCACGGAGTACCAGTGGCCCCAGACGCCCCGCGGAGCGCGAGCTTCTGTCCGCGACCCACTCGGCGCCCACGTAGCCACAAACAAGCGCGAGTATTAGTCGATAGTCACACCTCATGCGTTTTATATTTCATGCAAATAACCATCGTTATTTTTAATACCTTTCTTTGTTTTCACGTATGTATTAAAACTTAAGATCATATCATTAATATTTCTAATATTAATTAGAACAATTAAAAACTGTTCTTTGAAATTCAATGTAAAATTATTTATACTTATCATTTGATTGTTGTTTTGATATATGAAATAATAGAATTTCGTTTTTTTTTTTTTTAAGTAGGTTAGCGAGTGATGTTAAAAATAATATAATATTAAAGAAAAAGTGAAAAATAGATATTATGTAGCTATAAATTAATAGAGATGATAGATATATAATATTTATAATTACAATTAAATATTAATGTTATTTATAAAAAAATAATGCTCGAATAAAAATAAAAACAAGTAGCAGAAATTAAAAAGTTTTGCCGCAAATAAAAAATATTAAAATGTATTTTTTTTTACTCATAAAAATATTGTTGTTCAAAGTGATGGTTTGCATTTAAATCCCGGCAACGTTCAAAGGTATACATACACACGTAGTAGTTGCACTACACCGTGTTGTACGTATATGCATGCAGTAATTGCTAAGCCGAGTAATTAACTGGGAACGCTAGTGAGTGTGTTGGGAGGGGGCGTAACCTGCGGGCGAGCAGCAACAGGGACGAGTTTTTTTTTAGTGGTGGCGCGAACTTGGTTCTGATCGTGACCAATAATTCCACTGCAGCTAGCGGGCTGGAATGCCACCTGATGATCATCACTGCGAAGTTGCGTGACCACTGGATCTACCCAGTCCACTTTTTATCCAAAAAATGAAATATTTTTAACAAATTGAAACCATATTTTTTATTATTATTTTGCATGTTTAATAATAAATAAAAAATAATAAAAATTTAAACTTTTATTCTTATTTGGTTAACCACAAAACTCTCACAGTAACGTGGGAAAATTTTTATTGGTGTTACAATTTTAGTTTTAGTACTATTATTTAAATTAAAGAGAATTTAAATTGATTTAACATTAAAAATGGAATCTATAATTATTTATTGAGTGACTTTTCAAAGCTTTATAATCAATGCAAACTTCCTCTTTTCCTAATTCTCTGCCCATATCTTTTCTTGCTTTTACACAAAAGCCTGATAATATAAATGAAACTGGCTTTTGCTCTTGCGGAACGAGAGGGAGAGAGAGAGTAAAACCCACTTCTTCCATGGTAAAATCACAACAGCATGATATTATATCTTCGATCTAATTTTGTTAACTTAATAGTAGAGCACTTTTAAAAGTTTTAAAAGTGAGAAATATTATTATTAATGTATATCTTTTTGCTCGATGCCCAAAGTAAGTGACGGGGAAAGCCAGTCGTCCTAACACATATTGTACGTTATTTACGTATATATTCATATATTTTATAACATGTTTCTTTTTAAAATACTTTACAGGAAAAATACATAGAAATTGTGTTACAAATAATTTAGTGGCCCTAAATCAATCTTTTTAGACATTTGAGTTTAATATTGTTTCTTTTCTTTTTTTTTTAAACAAGAACATTTCAGGTATATTACATTTTATAATATTATAATTTATATACCTATATAGTATTAGGTATAGGTGCGAGTAAGCGAGAGTATTACGATGGTCTCCAACAAAGGAACGCCAAAAAAAGAGCAACAGGTAGATAGAGGTAGCAACAATGGAAGTGGCTACAATGTGTAATACATACATCCAGTACGGAGGGCACGCGCCCCAAGCAACAGAGGTCACTGTTAACAATGAGGAGCCGTTGTGTCCTCGGTGTGTCAACATCGGAGCATTGTTGTCATATAGCAACGGGGCCAGAATTTTAAATCCTTACAGAATATTTTACCTCAAGTATTCTTGAATATTAAAAAGAGTTTCTCACTTTTAAATTTATTATATTTTCCCCATTGCATATAGTCTAGTTTTTAAATTTTAATTGGCTGAAAAAGTTTTCAAACTTTTATGGCTAATTAAAAAAAAAAAAAAATAGATTGTAGAAATCCAATTTATTAATCATAATATATAAAAAAAAGTATTTTTTTTTCTGCAAACAAATTTGTGAACAATACTGCAGACCCTATTGTTATAAAACTTCTAGTAGAATATATTTGTATTATAAATATATAATAGAGTTTATATTTGGTGCTTGAATGTGAATGTGTTTGGCTGGCCGTGTAGACTGAATGACCGAACGGTCTATTGTGTTCGCCAAATGAGTAGTGTACGATCTGCAGTGTTCTCCAAGTATATAGAGTTTGGTTATGAGCCACTCAGATCGATCGACTGTGCCACGATCCAGTGTGTTGGTGCTCACAATAGTACCTCATAGAAGCAGCAGCAGCAGTAGCTACCTCCTTAATACGTCCTCTTTGATACCGTGAAATACTCAACGAGAGACTCTCCACATGATGATGATGATATTCGCTTCGCTTGCTAGACAAGATCGCATTAAAATAAATGACTTTATATTTGAATTTTCGGTAACTTTTTTCTGATTTATATATAAAAAAAAGAAGAAAACTCGCAACACAGTCGTTAAGCTCGTGTTATACAGTGGAAGTACAAGTACTCTGTAACTGAGAGAGAGAAATGAAAAAAAAAAGTCTTCAAGATTATAAAGGGACTGGTAGCTAAGCGTAAACGTAAGAGGATACGACGGTAGCTATAGCTGAGGCGCAGGTGCTTATAAGAACTTGCCCGCGCGACGCAGCGCCGAGTCACCAAAAAGCTTTTTTTTATATTATATAATATATTATATATGGTTATATACACCTTTATTTTGCTTTTATTTTTAAAAGAGTTTTAAACCAGGTAAAAATTATACTCCCCTTTTTTACGCGTGACTGCGAAAAAAAGTTTTCCCTCAACATCAGAAAAAAAATCATATATATATATATAGACTTGATTTTTATATATAATTTAATGGTTCTTCACTTTCTGAATGCTGCATGACATTTAAATTTAATAAATAATGAAAAACAACAACATATATAATAATTTTTATTATATTGAATATTGATATAATAATATTTTTCTCTGATTTGTGAAATATGAGAAAAGTGTGATTTGATGCTCGGGTATTCTGGAGTGTATGTTTGCGTCTCACTCAATAGTTCCAATAAGCACAAAAAACCAAAGCGTCACGTCACGTACTTTTGTGTGGAAGATGGCTGGGTTTCCGGCGCGCTGGACGCTCTCACGGGGTCCACTCAGCCGGAACGAGCGGTGGGCACCATGCATGGGCACCAAGGTGCAGGCATGGTGCAGCACGCACCACTGACACACTCGACACGTGATCACAACTTTCCCACGCAGATTCGACACCGGAACCCAATTACATTTCAATTAATATATTGATTTTACACATTACTGCTAATAGCATTGATTTTTAAGAATATATTTCTGTTTTCCTATAGAAATATTTTAAAAATAAACCAGTCGAGCTAAAAATCAGAACTCCATATATACTCTCAAGTATGTCATTATTTCATCGTTTTTTTTATTACAAATAATTTAAAATCAAAATATGAAATGAAATAAATTTGATAGACCAACAATAAACGTTATCATGTTGTAATTGAATTTCCCACGTTGAACTCTGGCGGTTATAGTCGGAGAGACAGCGAGCGGGCGCGCCTCTATCCTCAGTACAAGCACGTGGCGTCTCAGTGCGCCACACTGAATAAAACATAGACTCTGCCTGCATAGCTCGCTGTCGTGGACGCCGAGTTTAGGACCCATCCGTACGCACGCATCGCTGTTGCCAGGCGTTGCCTAATTTTACTCTTACAATACACCAACATTCGGAAATAAAATTAACCTGATACGGTCCCATTGTGCAATGAACAAAAGTATATAATATAATGTTATTGGAGACTGAATAAAAGGGAACAGAAAGCCTCCCCCTTTTTTCCGTCATAATATAGAATGGGTACTTTTTTACCAAAGTAACCTTTGTCAAATTACGATTTGACTGTATTTATTTTATTTATTATTTTTTTTTATTTAATTTTTTATTCATTATAATATATTCCCTCGCTATCACGACGACTGCGGTCAGCACGCTTTAAATAAGACAAGTGCCAGACGTTGACTGGTAGGAATACGTTGGAAAACATAGTTAGCATTGTTATCTTGAACAAAACTGTGAGACAGGAACTATGGCTTATAATCATGATGGGGGAGCTTCTTCCTCACCGCCACGCCCCCCTCTTTGCTGCGCACTGCGCTTGGTATATACGTACTCCATCAGTGTATCATGCACACTGGTCCCATAAACTTTATAGAGAGATATTACTGTATATAGTGTCCTGCAAGTGTTATCATCATATAATTTGGTGTTACTTAACAAAATTACACCATCTGTTGGAATAAATAAATTTCTATTAAAAAAACAAAAAACAAACAATGAAACCTGCGAGAGGGAAAGTTTTATGAGATCATATACATAGCTACATAGTAACGTGCAGCTCAATTCATTCACGTGCGAGATATATATTTCCTTGGCTAAAATGGTCACCATTAACGTTAGATGAGATGACTAAACAAAGGTAAATTTTTTATATATGTATTTTTTGTCATGATCGTAGGTGAAAGTCCATTCTTTTAGGTGCACAATATAGATGGTTTCTTTTGGTCTATTGTTAAAATATACCATGCGTAGACAGGGGTGTATATTATATTATGATACTTAATCACGACTAGTAGACAAAATATTTTCACATATGATGTCACATATAAAGTTGAGTTATAGGACCAGGTATAAGATGGAAGATATTTTATATGCATAAGACTCGCCACCACATACTATGATCTAGAATCGAGATGTAGGAGGGCCCCCTAAGAATCATGAGGCCGGGGGCCGGGTGTGGGCCTCGCACCCACCACAACCCAACAGACTTACCAAAGTCCAGCACATATCGCTTACTACAGTGTAAATTTATATCAACTAGTTTTTTTAAGCAAGAAATAAAATATGTATTCAAAAGATCAATTACAAAGTGGGAAAAAGTTAATTAGATATCAATTTCTCACGAGTTCAGTTTCTAATGTAATATCGTTTTGTATTAAATTAAAAATATTCATTGTAAATGTTTTTGTATTTTTTTTTTTATTGTGAGTATAATATTTTTAAAATATCGAATTCTTTATTGAAAAATATATATATATATATATATAAAATAATTGTGATGACAGGTGTCATTTAAATAAATAATTATAAACTTATAATGGAAATCTTACAACATATTTACGATGAAGTTTACTTTAAATATATAGCGTGGGATTAAGTTATTGTGACGTCATCATTTTACCTTTTAGATTTAAAGTATAGTTATCAGTTATTTACGATTGTGTTATAATATATCCAAGCACTAAGATACAACTTCACTGTGCATATATAGACAACTTGTAAAAAGGTAACACCTGAACGATGCCATAATGCTTTCACCTTGTCTAAATCAGTTCATCTCAAATGGTGTTAGCTTGCTTGTGAGCTATTTTCTTAAGGTGAGAACAAACAATGGAAGCTTTTATCGTTTCAATCTGTAACAATCACGCCTAATAAATCAATCAGTGAATGTATGTATATGCAATTGGCCGGTTCGTTGCTCCTAACGCTCAGCACGTTATGGCAGCACATGGGTGGGGTCCATTGGCCGGACTATAGACATAAGTAAGATGTCTGTTGAAAGATAGGACCATGTCATCAATGTACCAGGCTGTGAGGACAGACTGTGGTCACTCCAATTTCAAAACAGCTGTAGCTTTTTAGGTGACTTAAAATGGACGAAACCTCGTTGGATATTTTTTTTTTAATAAAATAGTGCAAACTTTAAACAATTACAATGAAATTGCATGTCGTCTATATCTCAGTAGTTTGATATTTTATGTAAGCTAAAATAAAAGTACAAGATTATACTGTTCTAGGAAAAGTTTAAATTTTTATATTTATAAAATATTTCCCAAAAATACAGTCTTTTAATAATTAATGTTATTAACTTCATCTTATTTTTAACAAAAAATGTTGGTCGCATGCAACATTTTTCAAGTAATAAGTGAAAAAAAAATATTATGTTTGTGCAATTTTAATATCAAGTTAACCGTCATATAAGTAGTTTTGTATATCAAGGTAATAATTATAGTTGGTCCATTTAAATATGTATATTATAAAAAATATATACTTTAATTGGTTTGCATACTTTTTTCGTGACTTTATTTTATCCACGTTGCACGTTAAACTTATTCGCAGATTTTAATATTTCAAGCGATAATTGAGATTTCATAACGCCGTTGTAATCAATCTGCTGATGAACAAAATGTTAGCGTAAAACAACTTCTCCCGGCCTGAGAGAAGCACCAGTGCGTACGTGTACAGGCATGCATGACATACGAGGATCATAAAAAAAAAAAAAAACGGGTGTAAAATGAAAGAAGGATGTACTGGCAGTACTTATTGCTAACGGGATCAAGTATTTATAACATTATATTTAGTTTTATTACGTTTTTTGTATAATTAAAACTTTGTTTCTTTACATTTTACACACTTTTTTTTTTTTAATACTATAATATGGCTTAAAGCGGATTTTATTGGATTACTCACGCAAAATGCAAGAATGAAAACGTGTCGAGAGAATTTATAAGAGGATAATATCATTAAAGACTTTCAGGGTGTTGTTAATACTATGATGGAGAGAAAAGGATGATGTACACATAATAAATAAGCTGCCTGGCTATAGAAATTGCAATTACAAAAGACAGCTTTGAAATTTAATCTTTTACGTATATACAGAAATATCATAATATTATTTTATCCATTTTTAGTTTGTGGTAAATACAACTTTGACGAAGCGTACATGATATGATTGCTAAAATATTACATTTGAGTTTCAAGAGTTTCAAATTGACACCAACATTGTTTGATTATGTTTTCTGCTATAATTTTAGTATGCACGTCAAAGTCCAACGCACCCTTCCAATGTAATGAGAGGGTGGGAGAGAGAGAAAGAATAATGATGAGAGAGGGCTTTTTGTACATCGTTTGAAACTCGATCGCATCATCATCGTCACCAGAGTCGCTATCATAATGGAGACTTGGCTATTAGAAAATTTTACGCTTTAATTCAAAATTCTTTGTACTCCTTCTCTCTCCTCACTAACAGCAAAATCGACGATTCAATCTCATTTACTCTTCCTCACGCTGCAATGGCAAAGCAGATTTTGTTTTTTTCATTCTCTACCCATTCTTAGTATAAGCAGTCAAAGCTGCATGAAAATCTTTTACGAAGTAAATATAACAATGTCCTTTGTAACTTTTTATCAAGAGAAATAAGTACTAATTTTTTTTGTTTTATTGTCATTAAGAGAATTGAAAAAAAAATTAAATTACATTTTATTGCATAAAAATATCGAAAAAAAAAGCAGTACATAAATAAAATTAAAAAGCATATTTTGTAAATTGAAATTGCATAAATGTTGTCAGTATGAATTTGAAGCACATACTTTATTGTCATTATTATTTTTTTTTTATATAGAACGATCGAGTGTAAAAATATTGATAAAGTAACAAGATATTATATCTCTATAAAAATATAACTTTGTGGTGGTTTGTTTGTATCATTTCTTTGTTGAAAGGATCTTGAAGTTAAGATTCTCACACCATTCATTGCCACGATGTTATGTAGGGTTTACATTTCCTATGGGGATCTATTTCACGACGTGCCATGAGAGTTTGTCTGTACTCTGTCGTGTGAGATTAAGATCACGTGGGTATGTGACGTCATTCGATGAGAAACGTTTTTGCCACGTGGTTCTTGTGACAAACCTTTCCCAGAGACGATTCCATGGACAAAAACTTACGACGTCGTTCGTGACACGTCTTAAGTGTCTTAACCATGAACATATCACAGAAGTATATATAAATAAAAAAAAATAAACATATAACAGCTGGTACATGTAAAAAGTTAATTTTTAGGGGCGTGCTGGTAATTCTATCTATATATCCAATGTTGTACTTATACCGTTATATTAATTTATATATATATATATATATATATATATATATATATAGAGAGAGAGAGAGAGAGAGAGATAGTTATGATGCATTATTACAGTATTGAATCTCTCTCATTGGTGTTTCGCTCCATTGAACGGCCCAAAGCTATATATTCTATGCAGATCACTGAGCCTAACTGTATAGTCCTTTATAATAGTAATAATAATAATAATATATAGCATCATTATCTGCAGTGAGTAAGCGCTATAGTCACAAACACATAGTTGGTTTTATATAGCCATCAGTATCATATGTTAACTTTGGTCACTTACGCAGTTAGTGTGCAAATTTCTTCTTCTTCCTTGTTGCTGTCTCAAAGCTTTGTTTGCATTATTATATTACCATCATCTTGTAGATATCTTTATAGCTTCGTGTAATTTTAATAAGAATTGGTTTGTAACTTAAGTTCAGTACCGTATTGTTATTTTACAGTTTTCATTTATTTTTCTTTAGTGTGCATTAAAAAAATAACAGAATTTTTATAAATTAAATTCTATAATAATTTTATTACAATTTGGTGTATGAATTCACAAAAATAGTTTAAAAAAAACACAACTGTTATTTATTTAATACTTTTTATGTACAGTAAGTCAATTACAAAAGTATAATTTATTTATAAATCGAATAACATTCTAAGTTATAAACCATGGAATAATAATAATAATAATAAATGTAATATAATACATATAGAAAATAATATATTCACAGCACATTTTATTGACTTGTGCTGTAATATAATTTCATGTTGCATATTATTTTAAGTTAATTTCTTTTGTTACTTTACAGTTTTATTATTTCTGAGCTCATCTCTATAAATTATAACTAAAAATAAATCATGATCGAGGTCGTTCGTGGATTGTGGAAAATCCTTTCACTGTATTGAAGACCAGTAGCTCGGATAATATGCAAAGCATTTGCTTGTTGTCCGTGGCTGCATGTGTTTGCGGTGCTTAACCTGCGAAGGCGAGCAATAATTGCTGCTACTGCACCTGCCAACTGCAATCTGCTCTTCATGCATCTCTCTCTCGTGCTTGCGCCTGCAATCACGCCTCATAAAGCCTTCAGGAGCCGACGGCACCGCGCCTCCCGTGTGAGCTATATTCATGTAGGTGACCACAGAGATAAAACGAAGTACCGACCAAGTACCATCATCAAAGAAAGCTTACCGACCAACTGAACTTCTTTGCTGCTGCTGATGAGATGATACTTGCGAGGTTTTTGAACGTGTGAATAGTCAAGTCTTTAACAACGCTCTTCACTGTCACAGGTGAAACAGCCTGGATAAAAAGCTGTAAGCATCGTAATATTCTTGACTGCAGTGTCTGTAGTTATTGTTTACAAGTATAAAATTATATATATATATATATATATATATATATATATATATATATATATATATACAAATTTAAAACGCTATATACCATGTTGTTTAAAAACTTACTTTACAATCATAAAATATATACTATCATAATTATACGTAGTTCAAGTACTACTTATATATTAATATAATGACTGTAATAAGAATGGTTCATGTTCACATGCTATAGATGGTAAACCTGCGTGCGTTTGTTTAGAAAAGTTTCAGACAATTTTTTTTTTTTTTTTTACCGCAAGCTTTGGTTTCTATACAATTCTAACAAATTTTGTTTGCTCATTTTGCTTTGATTATATTATGTATTGTGCATTCTTGTAATTTGTTTTATTGTATTTTTTGTGGAATCATTATTATTTAAATTTGTCATATAGGATAGAATTCACGACTATAATTATTCAAAAAATCTTATTCTTAGAAATAATGATCAATTTACATCCCAATATATTTTTTTCACCAGTCATTTGTAAATATAATTTAATACAAATAATTGATGTTCTGCGAATATACTTTCAGTACGATAAGTGTATTCGATTGAGAGTCTGGTATATATTGAGATTGCAACATCTCGAGTGCATTATGCTGAGTGGAGGGCGCGACGGTCTGACACGGCCCTCTTGACCTTATCGTACCTCAGACATCGAGGGGAGGAGGAGGGGGAGCAAGCAGATCATTCAATACCTCCGTACCTTACAGTATAGCAACTTGAAAATTTTATACGCCCTACAAACTTGAAAGCTTACACAAGTCTTCTCTTTTATACATTCGGCATAGTTTGTCTTGAAATCAAGCTGATTTAGTGTCTAGCAGTTTGCATAACCAAAAGGCGATAATGGCGGCCATTGAGATTCGAACTTTGCGCTTATTGGGACTGACTAAAAAATAAATAAATGTAAATCTTAGGAATAAAATGGTATAGTTCAATGTTTCAAATTCAACTGTAACGTAAAGTAACGCATTTATCGCATTGAATAATTGGAGGAATATTGACATAGATCACAAATGAGTTGATTCAAGGAAGGAAAAACACAACAAAACACTTGCATTTTATAGTTGGCAATCTGCAACCAACGCACTACATCGAATACATATAAAAAACGCTCATTTGCAATAATAATGAGGCAGATATGTAATGTTTATCTTACTTTTAAAAATACTTTCTTAACTCTACATTTTCTCAATGGCATACATATGCTGTATTTATAATAATTATATACATTAAAACATTATATTATTATGTACGTATATTCTAATACCATAGACTATATATTATTTATATAATATATATAGATATTACTTAGGTATACTTATAATATTAATGCATAATTATTTTACATGATATGCACATATTATAATATATCTCATGTGTATATAGGCCTATATATTACAACCAGTAAACTAAACATCAAGTTTGTGTTTACCTTGTTCATTGTAATAATTCTATATATATTTAATCTATTTTTGCTACATTATAAATAAATTTTATTTATGTAACTCAGTTAAGTATATTTACAGCATTTTTTTTTAATTGTCATTAAAATAAACATAAATCTAGATAATAATCTACTAAGTTTATTACATTTAATGATATGGTCTATAGATCCAATACTTAATAGTAAATGTATTATACTGTAGAGATCTATCTTGTATAATATGCTTTCTAGATATAGACATGTATCTAGTTGCTTGAATGCTAATGACTTGCTTGCACAAACGCAAATACATGTATTTTATACGTGTGTAGTAAGTACCTTCTCGTATTTTAATATTGCAAGACTGCATGCGCGCAATTACTGCTATTATGCGCAAGTATTACATGAGTTGTACACGAATCATCGTCCCTTTTTATCCCACCTCTCCCTTCTAGCTCTCAAAACGGGCAAGGGTGGGTGGGGGTGGGGGAGCATGTAACATCCCCACCCCCTTCTCTGCACCCCAAAGTCTTTTAATGAGAAACATCAAAGACATTTTTTTTAATATCATATAGACATCAAACAAATATCCAGCATGAAAATATTTTATAAACTTATTATATATATATGGGAAAAAGTTGTAACTAAATTTTATTCCATCATAATATAAATTAAAATTCGTTATTTTATTTTTTATATTAAACAAAAAATATGTAATTTCTAAATAATTTAATATTCTAAAGGAAAGCAATATTATATCATAGATAGGCCTTATTATTTTGTGCTATTTAAAACTTTATTAATTACATAATATCATAGCATCATATTTTATGTTTTTTGACTTTATTAAAAAAAATGTTATGTAAAAAAAAAGTTTCCAAAAGTATCAGGTGGATGAAATTAATACTTGAGCAAGAGGTCATCAACGTGACCTAATTTTACTACGAAAGTAATGATGGCAAGGTCTTTAAATGACTTCAAGAAGATATAACATGATGATGGAGATAAAAGCTATTGATCCTGATGGGACCTTTAAACCGGCCATATCTTAATATACATTTTAATAAGGCGCATTAATATACATCAAGAAGGACGGTAACATAATCTATTAAATTGATGAGAGAATAAGAGCAAGTTCACTGTATTTATTTTGAGCATATTATAAGCTATATATATATATATACAATATCATATGATATCATAATTAAGACTGTGTCGTTTTGTCATTTTTGTCGAGGATCGAAGGGTGTCCGGAGACGCAGTATCTGCATGTGGTGTGATACTACAGATGTGACCATTTGATGAGTGACACCTCATCTCTCTCTCTCTCTCTCTCTCTCTCTCTCTCTCTCTCTCTCTCTCTCTCTCTCTCTCTCTCTCTCTCTCTCTCTCTCTCTCTCTCTCTCTCTCTCTCTCTCTCTCTCTGCTCTGTTCTCGAGAAGAGATTCATCACTTACAGTTTAACTTTCCTCGCTCATTACGTTCATTGTTGTGTCTTGATAGGCTGCATTAATTGTTAGTTTTGTTATTGTTGCTATAGCAGATCCCGCGTGTTTTACAGGTCAGTTAAAGGGAACTTGCCGACATTCCAATGCATTTTTGATGTTCCGATCTCTTGTAATTTAACTTTTTAATAGTGATAATAAAAAAGTTTTACATTTCATTTTATTATTTAAATAAAAAATAAAACCCTTTTCAGTTGTGTTGTCTGGAATATTTGACTTGAATATTTAATAATATAATAATTCAATTAATTGATATTTGATAATATCCAAAGTGCGTGATGTAAGATATATACTGCGTATGTGCATATATTTTATAATTTTTATGTGTGTTTAAATATTATTAATTTTTTTTTAATATTTATTTTATAATATAATATTCAATTCGTACACATATATGCTTTTATACTTATGTATACTTTTAAAATCGATATTTTTTTATCCACACACTTTACTTTATTTCTTTTTACCCTCTACATCTATTCATATCCAACGCAGCACATGTATACCGTGCGGTATATACGTACTACATGATGTTTTTTTTTTTGTAGACTGAAGTCTAAATAATAACAGCAAGAGATGTCTCTCGTCATCACTCGCGTTTCAATCAGGCGGCGGTCTCGAGCCCTCCTCTTTAGCGAGATGAAAGCCGCTGTGAGTCGGGGGAGGATGACCACTGGATGCTATCTACAGACGTGTCGTCATAAAGAGATTACGTGATGCTCCGCTACTCCAAATATATATAAAGAGTGGCGGCGTCTTACCGCAAGATTATGTATTTTATATGAAGCTTATAATACGTGACCAAAATCAACTGCTTTTCATTTTTTTTTTCTCAATCGATCTAATTTTTTTTAAATATATAGTAGTTCGTTTTAATTCTATAAATGATTATATCAATGCTTATAAAGAGGATAACGTTAAATGTGTGAGAAACTCATCCTTCTAGATTTGACATCTATTCATTATTATTATTATTAGTCTGTGGTTTAAAATTTGCAGTAAATCTTTACCATGACTTTTACATTTTTTACCGTTAATAATATCCGCTGTAGCCGAGACAGATTTATAATGAGTAGTTCTTCCTGATGGGAGGAGGGTCACTCAACACCTGAATTTGCAATTATCACCTCCGGGTCTCTCGGACAGAGCTGCTGCTGCTGCCTGCGGCTATGAGAATCAAAATATTACACGTTGCCTGCAGATTGTTTCTACGTCCGTCGAGTAAGTCCGCGATGTTGGCTCACTCTTCGGCCGCGAGAGAACGAGTCATCTGCCGAGTCAATAACCTCCCTCTCATCGCACTCCAGTTTTATGGACGAGGGGTCATTATATTTCTCTGCATGCTTTACTCTCATCCAACCATCCAATGTGTCTTTTTTTAATATTAAAATTATTATTAGTATATTATACAAGCGAGTTACATACTGATGGAAAATATTAATAGAGTACAATATTACTTTAAAAAGAAAAAAAAAAAAATGTACTGCAATTTTAAAGTATCGAAAAGTAAATTTAAGGCTTAACCTGAGAAATTTGGACGAAAAATTCGCTACAACAGATTTTCTTCAAATTAATTTGGTGGACTCACAACAATCGTCAAATTAGCTCTGAATTTTTTCGGAATTTTTTAACCGTTGGTTTAATTATAATTAATTTATTTAAATGAGAATTTTGTATCCTTCCAATGTTAAATTTGTTAATTAGCATTGCAAAAAAACTATACAACAGATTCTTTTACTTTTTTTTTTTACTAAAACCTAATTTTTTAGACTATTTTTCTGAATTGTTTTCATATATTTTGAACCGTGGCGATGATCGTTTCCTACATGTGATGAGAAATGTGGCAACGTTCTCAAGTACGGTTGTCGCCACCCCCTCCTAAAAATTTATACGCATTCCAATGCAAACAGTGTTGCCACTATAGCCACGCCTCTTGACCTTGACAGACAAATTCTCAGGTTATACCTTAAGAAAATGTTATAAAAGAGGCAATTAGAATCACTATCCTAAAATACAATTTTTTACATGAAAATAATAAATACAAAATTCAATGCATAATAAAATATTGGTAAATTTTGAATAAATTATTGACGATCTCTATCATGATAGGTGAATAATATATGATAAATTCAGCTATTCTATCGATTTATTAAAAAAAATTAATTTATGATTAAAAAAGAAACGTTGTTTGTTAAAGTATCATTCTGCAGACCCAAATTCCATATTGACTAGACTGCATGGGACCTTTTACCTTTTAATGATACGACCAATTTATTATATCGAAGTGTTAATAATCATGCGCACACACAAAATATTGGAAAATTATGCAGCATGAACATTAATAAACATGTTTTTTCAATAATTTTTTTAACCTCGCTCACAATGTATTATATATATATATATATATATATATATATATATATATATATATATATATATATAATATTAGTTTGAGATATACTTAACAGTAAGTACAGTATTTTTGCTATTAAACACTGCACAAATTTGAATTTTCAAGGCTCAAAAATGTTGAAATATAAAATATTTATTACAAAAAGTATTAGTATATATTTTATTAATATTATAATATCGATTAATGCACAAAGTTTGCGATGAAAGTTTATTGCTCCTACATATAGCGGTAGAAGCTTCTTGAAATTGTACACTAAAATGTTTTTAAGAACACGTCTTTACTTGTACAATTTACATAAAGTTATACAGAAGCTGATGCGGTTTTATTTTTCAAATTTTTTTTTTGTCACTGCTTTAACCACTTTATGAACACGAATATTTTTTGCTGTTGACAATGTTTCTGATGATACCCTTTGAGGATCTTTGCTCAAGTCCAGCTGAGAGAGAGGGGGGATGGCTGGACCACGCGCCTGTGACGGCACATAACGGGACCACGCAGCTCTGCACGGGCGCCTCGCACAGTAATGGGACGACTTGATGATCGGCCAGCAAACTGGTCTAGCCACATGGAACCCCGGAAGGAGATCACCAAACAAATTTTTATGCAATAAAAAAAAATATGTATATTATAGCGAATTTAATAACCTATCGTATAATTATTTTATTAGCATCAATGCTAATTTAACTTTTCGAGAATTCTATCATTTGTTAAAAGTTGTAAAAAAAAAAATATACTTTTTTGTGTCTAGAATTCTTTTATTATTGTTGATGATATTATACGTTCTCTACAAAAATATATAATGTTGAAATGAGTTCAATTATTTTGAACAAAACTCTTCTTTATATCATCAACCGGCTAATTATATGAATTATATCAATATATAGTTTTCCTTATACACACATTTTATATTTTTTTAAACAAAGTTTCACCATGATCGTGTTGGAGATAAAAGTTATATTTATTTCGTATTTATAAGAGATATCGTAAAATATAATAATAAAAAAAAGCGTTCTACACACTTGAATTCCCACCAATGTCCATGGCATAACAAAAAAGGTTCGTGATTCAGGAGTATAGGAGAGGGCTAGGCTAGAGCGGCGGTCATTGTGACCCGCCTCTTTCCTTAAGGCAAAAGTTTTTAATTTAAGATCTGACGTTCCCAAACATAGAACGAGATGAAGGTTAATTTAGAGCGAGCAAGCTGCGCGCGGTGTGGGAGCCTGCCTACCTGGAGCAGCCGGGCCCTGGGGCGTTGTATCCTCCCTCGCAACAGCATCCCGCGTAGTGTGCTCCTGTAGCCACTCTTTGAACATCACCAGTAACGAGTTAAATATTTGCTTGATCAATATTATATACCAAAATAAAAACCACTTATATGGTTATATATATTTTTTTTACCTTCAAAAATAGTTGTAAAACTTTTAAATATATTATATATTTGATTTTTTTTTCTCCCAAAAAATTGTTTTTGTTAATATAAAATTATAATATCTGAGTGTTTTTTTTTCCATGAATAAATTTAAAAATAAATAAAAACTTCTCATTTAAAATTTTATTTAAATGTTGAATGTTAGGCATCACGAAAGTTTATATATATATATATATTTTTTTTTCCTTTTATATTTTTCATGCTCTTAATTACAGCAAGTGTCCACTCGAGTTTAACATGTAGCTATAAGTTAGGTCGAGAGGTCACGGCGGGAGATGATGATGATGATGGTATGTATAGCTTGTCTCATCACAGGGGGGGTTATGATGAACGCTCTAGTGTTTGCGCTGGCTATCTCTCGTTCAATACTGTAGCTTGATCTACCTTCTCCTGGTCGTCGTATTCACTCCATTCACTGGCGTCTCATTCAGCTACAGAGGGAGTCGACGTGTTTACCTCCCGCTCTTGTACTGTCACGGTAACTAAGGTGCTGCTGTAGGGTCTTGACCCTGTGCATGCTCGGGTCACGAACATCCCCCCAGGTGGACACGCCCCCCTTCTCATCGTGAACTCTCAACTATAAACATACAGCTTTTACACTCTGTCCGCAGGCTTAACTATATATATAGTGTTGTACGTAATTTTTCAACGTGTACACAAAACTCTTAATATTTGTTTTATAAGCTCTCTTAAAATTGTATACTCTTATATTTTATTTATACTTCATTATCTGTTACTTACTACAGTAATAATTTATAAAAATAATAGTTATTTTAGCTTAACAATGTAAGAGTTGAAAAGCTGTGAGGAAGTATTCAACTTATACATGTTTTCTTTGGGATGTCATATAAGATTATGTAATATAATAAATGTTAATTATTATAATAACATTAAAATTATTTTTTAACAATTAAATAAATTTTATATATATTATATAATTTTTCTATTTGTGCTATGATATTAGTTTCATATATATAACCGTTTATTTTATTCCACGATCTCCAAACGATGGTTCACAAATATTTTAGCTAAGCTTTTTGTTTTGTTTTACGTCTATCATGATCTGCAGAAATCGAAAATAAAATTAAATGTTTATATATAAATCGATTGGAAAGTTGTCACTAAAGAATTTTTCTATTGCAAAAATAAAAGGATAGGTTTATTTGTTTAACACTTGAATGGTTTTTATCAAGAGGGAGACAGAGAGAAGAGTCTTTGTGTGTTAAAGAAAAATTCATTGTTTGGGTATTGCATGTGGGGATCTTGCTCGAGAAGTATATAGGCAATTAATCTTTAAAGTTGATGGTATCGATATTTTATGCTGGGATACCGACGCTCACATGCGGTGTCAATACGTCCTGATACGAGAGTCTCCCGGAGCGCGAGATGAGCGCCAGTCAATCTCTCTGCTGGACCACTTGCACAGCATCCGCCCCCTTCATCTTACGACCAGCTGACGTGCTTTTATTGATGCTTAAAGATCATTTCACAACCTTTACATAAAAATTGAATATATATTTTTCACTTACATTCTTTTCTATTATTATAATACTTAATCTTCTTAGTGATGAAAAAAAAAAAAAAAATACATAACTTGTAACTTTTTTATGTGTGGTATGAAGTAAGTCATAAATTTTGGCTTGAAATTTTTTACTTTATGATATTTTTTTGCAGCCGAGATAATGTTGAATAGCTGAGGTTTGAGATATTACTACTGGTCTGGCTGCTGTATATACGGTGGCCAGGGATTTGCGGGCTGCATCGTCAGTCAGTCCAGATTAAAGCTGGGATCAGACGCTGCTGGCTGCTGCCATAAATCATATTTCTTGTTAGTGATGGCTCTGCTATGGCTGCAACGGTGCCATCGCCCAGCAGGTCCACTCGCCTGCAGGTAAAGCACAAGTCCACCCCAATCCACCCACCAGACTGCCAATCAAACCGACGTAATAACAAGTTAACTTGAATAGTATATAGTCTTCTCTTGAAATGTCTTAAATCCATTGGCTAACATAGAGAAAATGCTGTTCTATTTATTTTCCTTATTACTAAGTTTGTGATTTGAAATGTTTGTAAAAAAACTAAATGAGTTTTGTCCATTAATTTACAAAAAAGCTGCTCTATTTTAATAAAATCTGCCTCAAAAGGACGTGTGACAACATAATTATCATGGTTGTCTATAAATGAGACATTATTCTTTTATAATTAGTCATAATTAGTGGTTTAGTGTCAATTATTGTTTCACCATATATTAATGAATTAAAATTTTGTGCTCTCTCTCTCTCATGAAGATTTTGTAACGATTGTGGAAATTTAGGACATCATTATTATTTTTTTTTCCAATAAGCAAATGAAAAAAATATACTATGGATATCTTAATATTAGTAAGTAACTTTATATAAAAATACAAAAAATACTTTAAGAAATTTCACAAAAAAATGTATAGCCAAAGAAAGAAAAATGGAAAGTAATTTTAAAAAATGTGTAAATATTTCCACACGACGTAATGTATTAGTTTTTGAATTTAGATTGGGTTGTTTAAAATCTTAATTGATGAATACATAAAAGAAAACATGAGAAACACATCAAGCCAGGTGGTGGTTTGGAACTCAACGTGCTGTCCTGATTAATGGTCATATGTAGCGTTAGTAACACGCATACTCATAATTTTTGCATGCGCGCCCGCGCCGCGCTCACCAACGAACTAAAACTATATATATTTTCAAACAGTGGTGATCATATAAGGATATAAAAGTTCAATAACCTATTGTGAACCAATAAATAGATTTTCATCTTGTTGTTGTTACATAGCGATAACACTTGGACATAAAGTATTTTGCTGTGTAGCGTTGATTAGCCTGCTGCTACACCAGGTAAGCATCTCTTGATGTTGACCGCAAGCCGCCCGCCCCGGCTATATGATGGTATAGTAGCGACGACGCCTACGCTCTGTAGCTACCCGGGTTAGCAGAGATTTTGGGTGGAGCTGCTTCACGCACCTCGTAATACCTGGCTGGAGCTTTTGGTGCAACCACGCACAGTCTATATAATCTATAACACATAAAATTTTACAAAGTTTATCACACATTATATGTTGAAAACTATATCGTTAGAGAGATTTGATACTGATGAACACAGCTTATACCGAGTATTTATTCTTTTTTTAAAAAATATTACATTAGGTCTGTTCGTAAATACACAATCAGAAAGAATCGATTATTTGTGATGAACCTTATGTTCCATGTACAGAAGGTTCTTTCGATTCTTTCTGATTGTGAATTTACGAACAAAAATATAATCTTAATGCATTTTTTCCTAAAATAATAATAATAATAATTAATAATAATAATAAGTATGGCGTGTCGTGTGGTAACGAGCACAGATCCCCATCTTCAACTTGTGTATGGGCATGAGTTGTGGGGCAATGGAGCGTTTTTGTTCAGTGTAGCAAAAAGGGCGGCATGGGCATTGGGAGTACAGTTGGATTTGGTGGAGCCGGAGTCGAGGCCAGGAGTAAACCTTGCAGGTTTGCCTCGGGCTCTCGCCAAGCAGAGGGTGAGGGAGGCGGAAGTGCGTCTTCTTTTGCGAGGGCACATGGCAAAGAGCATGCATAGCGTGTTCTACAAGAACATCGAGAGCCAGGGCCTTTGCAGGGAGCGTACTTTTGCCTTTCTTCGCTCCTCTGGGCTGACTTCCGTGTCAGAGAGCAATATCATCAAGATGCAGGATGGTGTGTTCACATCCCTGGTGTACCAGCAGTTGATCTTTGGTCGTCAGCTGGACACCAGATGTCGGGCGTGCTTCCGTTCTCCCGAGACCACCATGCATCTTCTCTCTGCATGTCCTTTCTATGCCCGTACTCTTTACATCGAGAGGCACAATGCTGCACTGCGGGTGCTTTATTTCCATCTGAGGCACCATTTTGGTATTGACGATTCACCTGTCATACCATACGCTCCTGGGGACGTTGAGGCAGTGGTGGCAAACGACCAGGTGAAGATCTTCTGGAACTATTCGTTTCCCACCACTCGCAAGCTCCATGCCAACAAGCCGGACATCGTGGTACTTGAGAAGCACAAGAAGGCGTTGACCGTGGTGGAGTTTTCTGCTCCTTCGGACCAGAACCTCACGGAAAAGTATGCCGAAAAACGCGATAAGTACCGCGATCTTGTCATGGACTTGCGGCAGAGCTATGCTGGACATTCGGTTGTGTTGGTCGTTCTTTTGGTTGGGGTGATGGGTGGAGTTCCCGACTCATTGGTTTCTGGGCTGCGGCAAATACCAGGTTGCCGTGGATCCGCTGAGCGGCTGGCGGATGCCATGCAGAAGGCAGTGTTGCTGGGCTCCCTCCGTCTACTTCGGGCCCATGGGGAGGTTGGTGAGGTGCACCGATAAAAAGAAAAACATGAAAAGGCAGCCCCGGAGTTTACTGCACGAGAGTGCGGAGCGCTGGGGTCGAGGAGGCACTGCTGGGTTTGTCTTGTATTGACCTATGAGACGGCTTAGTAGTGTCTAAAAAAAAAAAAAAAAATCATAATAATAATAAAAAGAAAAAAAAAGTGAAAATATTTATTAAATTTATATAATAAATTTGCTTTAATATTTTCTTGTAAATATAGCTGTTCAATGGCTTATAAAGTTGTGTTGAAGAGCTGATAAGTTGAATAATTGGAAATAACGAACTAATTAATTACGTATCTTAAATAAATCATATTAATTTTTATTCATTTTTTTTTTTTAATAAGGTAGAAAAATCAAATCAAACTAATTATATTTAAGTAAATCAAGTGCCTGGTATTCATTCCATTAATTTTTTTAACTAATTATTTCTACATCAATTAGTAATTATATATTAAGTATATAAATATAGATGAATTTACAATTAGAAGGCTATAGATAACTCAATCATCTGTGAGATACAATATAATTGCTCTAATTAGTAAACCCAATAGGAAAGTTGAAAGAATTATTATAAGTTGTCTTTTATTAAGCATGTTGTTCTAAAATATTAAGCCAATTAATATTTTAAAATACTTTATTATATTAAAATTTCGTTAAAAAAATATATATATACAGTATATATATATATATATATATATATATATATATATATATATATATATATATATATAATAAAAATACTAAAATCATAATTATGTTCAACTTACTATCATGAAATTTACAATCTTCTTACAGTGATGAAATAGGAATTTGTCAATCGTTCTTGCAACATTATTTTTAATGCTAAGATTTTTATAAAATGAAATAACCAAATGCAGTTGAAAAAATGCAATTTAATTGATAATATTCCTTTTATTATTATAAACATTATGAAAAGTTAATGATTTATCATGGTTAAAAAATAAATTTATTAAAAGCATAATTTCAAATTATTATATTTATTTTTTCTTTAAATTCTGATTAAATAGCAAAAGACCACCAATTAACAGTGGCATGATGATTTGTTTAATTTATTGTTACTACATGACTATTGTATATACTGCAAGGTTTTTGCTGCATCTGAGCGGCTGCAAATCTATGAGAACCTCCCAATCCTCGGCTGCAGCGAACAGCTCTAGCAAAAGTTCACAATTTCTCGCTCCAATAAGCCTAGGAGCTAGGAACATTCATTTTAACTGCACAAACAGAAAGCTTAATTAATTAATTTTTATGGTTTATGCAGTTCTTAAAGTTTTAAGTCTACACAAATTGAGAAAACGTTGAAAATATTAATTTGATTTTGTTTAAAATTTGTATTTTTTTTTTATTTCATTTTCTTTTTAGTTGTACGTAAATTAGCCTATTAGGTATTATAATTATTATGCAAAAAACAAATTAAAATTCTTTTAATTATTGCAGCAAAAATTTTCAAAGGTGATTTCTATAAGAATAGTGTGTCATAAGTACAACATTAAATTAAAATTGTATTATATAATATGCTATAATAAAATACAGTCATAATATAATATATAGGAATTAAATATATAGTAGCAAGCGTGTTTTTGTTTTTTACTAATTTTTTTAAGATTGGAATGTTTCAAAGATGTGGGCATACTCCACATACTTCTTTTGCGAGTTTGCGAGTAAAGCCGGTATTACAAGATACAATTTTTCCAACTATTGCATACAATTTTTCCTTACAAGAAAACTTGAACTCCATTTTTTTGTGTGGAGATGAAATTTTATTGCAAGGAAAAATTGTATGCAAAATTGTATCGTGTAATACAGGCTTAACTTTAGTACTACTCTTTTTCTTCAGAAGTAAAAAGCTTTTTATTAGGAAGAGCAGAAGCATAATTATTAATGGAGTATCGACATCAATTTTTTTTTTTGCAGAAATGGATAGAGGTGCAAAGTTATGCTACCCTGACTTTTTACAGATTTTTTACATCCCTGGAAGTACTTTTAAAAAATTATTGAAAGTCCTTTTTGTGACGTCACGCGGCGTTAAGTCCTATACCGGATCGGGAGAGATGCCTCGTGACGTCACAGAAAGGACTTTCAATAATTTTTTAAAAATACTTTCAGGGCTGTAAAAAATATGAAAAAAATCTGGGTAGCGTAACTTTGCACCCTCTATCCATTTCTGCAATAAAAAAAAATTGAGGTCAATACTCTATTGTACTTCCGAGCAATTTCCGATGAAAATTATTATTTAAAAAAACTGTTTTCATATTATATCCATAATTGCATATTTTTAATGACATGGCGCACTATAAAGTTATTATGTCACATTTGAACATCCTTGTGAACTAGAAAATGTGAATTAATTGTGCACTTAAAAAAATAAACTTTTAATATTTTTATATACCATGCAATATAAATAAATTTAAATCGTGTATAATTCCATACTTTATAAGTAAAAAGTATATATATACTCATTAAATGCAGTATTTTTAATTTACAAATGTGTTCTTAATATTCACTGTGCCTTATACTATTCATATTCATAATTATGAACAAACTTGCAGTAGGTGAGCATGCTGAAAAAAAAAAAAAATGTGATACTTGACCGGGTGAAGATGAAACTTGCATAATATAATATATTTATATACATTTTTTATTGCATGGCCCGACAGAACTTAACCTCTCTTCACCCTTCTCTTGCATATATTTTTTACACTTAACGGAAGCAAATATTTTTTTCTTGGATTATACCATAGATCTACATATACTATTCCTTCATTTTCTTTAATTTAATACAGTCTTTAATTAATTAAAGTAAATCTCATATACATGGGATTTTTTTTTAAACTTAAAAATATTATACTAATGAGATAAATTTTAAAATAAAATATCAACTTAAAAAAAAAATGTAAAATATATATTTCAATTCCAGGAATATTTACATCATAATATATGACGTATTTATAAAAAAAAAAGCCCAACGCGTTACTCCATAAAATTTATATAAATCTCTTTATTTTAAATGACACACTTGAGTTTTAATGGGTTTAAAATTAACATGAAGCTCTTAAAAATATATATATAATATAATGAAAAGATTCTAAGCTGGATTCGTGTAGAGGTATCAGAGTTCCATATTCACTAGATATAAACGTATTTTAAGTAGGTTCTGGCATTGTCTCTACTTCCCGTCCTCTCTCACGATCTCTCAATGTTACCTCTGCTGCCACTACGATTTCCTCTAATTACGTAGATAATTGTTTCCCGGTACATCGCACTCAAGTCAACTCTACATGCTACGACAAGTTGTGATACAAGTTTTTTTTTATATTTAATCGTGACCTACAAATCATAATATAATTCACACATCATCTTCTGTAAAACATTGTTCAATGTTCTCAATAAATGTTAAAATTTCCCATACAATAACCTTAATTACTCTTTTGGAATAATACTGACATTAAATTTCACGATCATGATTAGAATTCCACAAAGCACATGTCTCTTCGTGTTCTGGCCGTTCTCCAGGCGTCTTTTGACCCTTGACCTCGCGGGGCACGCCCGGTAGTGCACGGACGTGAGCAAGACGTCTCAATCAGATGGTCAGGGCTGTGATGCCATCTACACTGAGAAATATTTATGTTGTTCATATAAAAATTTCAAACTTTCATAATTTGTAATTAGCTTTTAATAGTTTGTAGCATTATTTTGTGAATTTAATTTTTATATATATTAATATGATTTAGGCGCGATTTACCAAGAAAGTTATCCAGCTTATAACCTTCTGGATAACTTCTTGAATCTATTCCATTAAATGCATATATATTCAAAAATAAATTTCAGTCAAAGAGAATCTTGTGTAAAACACTACTTTTCAAATTCTTCGGGCATATATTATTTTAAAAAAGATATCTATATTATATAAAGTTTTTATTTAATAAGACCAAACAATTACATTTCAATCAAAGACGTGTACCTCTTTTATTTCAATTGAAGTCTTCATATTACCTCGGTAGGGAGGTACCTCATGCACATTCCAAACCTCGGCTAATTTCATCAATCAACATCATAATAATCTCGGCTATTAAACAACAAAGGTACAACAATAGAAATTTCATAGTGTAGTTAGGTCTGTCTGTAGTGGTGACTGACCTTAGTTACTGCTACTGGCGAACATCCAGCCTAACTGCTAACCTACGACCTCTAAGTACACGACGTCTTAATCGCACAATCAACGTTTAACAACTCACACTTAATATTTTTTTTTATAGTGTAATAAAATCTATCCATCATACGTAATTACCCTGACTTGCAAAACATATTATATTAATTACTATAATATTTTCATTCAAAGAAGTCTATTATTATGTATATATATAATTTTAACAATGAACATGAATTATAATACAAATTATAATATAAGTCAAACAAAAGGCTTTTACATTAATATATTCCATGGTCATAGTACACAGCTTTTATATGCAGTATAAGGTGCGTGATATCTCTGTATATATCTCAGAACGTAGCACCGATGACAAAGCATGGTCGCTTGTTCTTTATTGAGAGTGAGGTTGGTTCGCGCCTGTCTGATATGAGGAATACAATAGTGTAGCATAAACTTTGCTCCGTGCTGTATGCAGTATTGCAACCCGGGAATGAACCGTCACGTTCGTCGCCGTTCTAGAGGACACTGCTCTTATAAATTAAAGTAGCATTTACATGAGGCGATAGAAATGGACTTCGAGTGCTGATTTTACAATGAAGTACTCAACAATAATATAATTATATTATAAAGCATTACTATATTTTAATTTAAAACGTTGATTTTTTTTTTAGTGTAATATTTGTGATAAAAATGAATCAATGCAATATATTTTAGTTGCATGTAAATTTAACTATATTATCATGACTCATACCATGTGTAGAACTACAGAATTTCATTTCGCGTTTAGACCATTGCAATGCAAACAGAGTAAGTATATATCATGCATGTATATCAGCATAAATACTCTCTTCAGTAATCCCCTAGAGCTTCGCTATATTACTAGACTACTAATTAATTAACGCTGTACCTTTACACTTCATTATATTATCTATATTGCATAGTCAACATTTAACTTTGCTATAGCACCCAACCTTTTACTGAGAAATACAATATTAGAATATTCAATTAGCTATAATTTAGAGAGAGAGAATTATGAGGGAAAACAACTATTTGTTGATTTGTTTTGGTAATCCTATAGCCGAGGGTAATTTGGACATAAAACTGTGAGTGTTAGTTATATTTTTGTGGTGGTTGCGTGTGACTTGTTGCTGTGCTACCGTGCTAGCTGCGATCTGCTCGCGGGGGCAATAAAATCAACTTACCTCAGTCCTGGTCCATCGTCGTCGTTCCTTGCCCCCGCCCAGCCACGTTCGCTCACGTCCAACAAAACCTATCATCATTTTCAATAACAAGCATTTCTCTTTCAAATTTGTTTCTCATGTATCGTGTTACAAGATTTGGATTTTCGACTCATCCCAACTTTTTTTTTTAAAGTTAAAAAAGTTAGTGATTACATGATGTATAAAAGTGAGAATATAAAAAGGTCTTTCAACTGATGACGTGATATATACAAAAAAAAATTATATATTATTTTGCGTGTCAATTATAGCTTTTATGTATGATATGAAAAAATATTTGAAATTTTCTTTAAATTTTCTAGGAAAAAAGAATGTAATATTAATATGCGAGATAATTCGTGGCTTTTCATTGCCATCAAGTGCACCGTCTGCTGTGCGTTTGGTTGGCTTTATTAATTGGCTGCGAGTAAAAGCGTTGTGCTGAAGGCTGCGGGGGCGGCCAATTAAGCTGAGTGAGTGCAGCCCACCACCCTCGCCCGCCGCAGGGATTGAAGGGAGGGGGGAATTTTCATCCCAGAGACTAGGAACACCGTGGCCCCATCAGCAGCCAGGGGCCGCATTGTTGCCGCCGTAACAATCACACACTGTAGTGATCCAACTCAAGATCTATTCTGCCTCAATGGTTTGCTTTCAACTAAAAATGTTCTTGTTTTAGAGACGGTGGGGTATTACCTTATATAATGGCACTTATGCTTTATTTGAAAATAAAAAGATCGGAGTAGCGTGAAAAACAAAAACAATCTGCTAGCTTTTAAAAATACATTTTTTTAATTTTTTTTTTAATATGAAATAGTATTTAAAATTTTAGATATAAAAGTGTATTTTATTTTGCTGTATTATATAATAATATAATATATATTGTATACAAATATAAAGCTTGTATTTTATAAGTATGGTTTATTGTAATGGTGGTTGAAGTAATAGTGCATATATGTTATGGTGAAATAGGTTTAACGTACAATAAAAGTTAAGTATGCCATGGTACCATATTGAAGTAGTTTCTGCTGCCTACCCAGTTAGCTACAACGATGTGCATGTTCCCACTAACGTAACAAAGTTCCACTATAGCTTGTTTGAGGGTATATATATATATATATATATATATATATATATATATATATATATATATATATATATATATATATATATATATATATATATATATATATGTATATATATATATATACATGGCAGAAAGAGAGAGAGAGAGAGAGAGAGAGAGAGGTTGAAAAGCTCCGCAGTGTTAGGTGTCCCAAGGGGACTTGGCCCTCGCTGTGCAGTGGGCACAGTGAACATCGCCTCTAGTTTATCCTCCCCGCACCTAGAAGCTTGTAGCCACGGTTTTTCCCTTCTGATGCCGCACGCGTAAATCTGCCCCTACTGCCTCCCCCCCCCCCCCCCTTCCCCCAGCACTCGCGAGGGTCTTGTTCCATCCTTTCTTTTCGCTGCCGTGCGTTTCCACACTTTTAGTGGAGAACGTAATGTCTGCGCCAAACCTTTGTCATATATATTGTATTTATTTATTTTATTTTATAGAATTTAGCTTCGGGGTCATACCTCTTTTTAACTTATTGAGTATTGAGCTATTGAGTATGTACAACCATTGTCAATTTTATTACTCTTTTCCCCTTGACATTTTCAAGTGATGTAACTATAATTTTTTACTAATAAAAATATTTTAATTACTCATAGTAATTAATTTTCAAGGGTATTCATCAAGTACTCTTCGATAGCTAAAAAAAAAAAAAAACAGAAAGTTTTTTGTAATTATTATTAACAACTCCCCACCACATTATACGCATCTCATTTTAATTAACAGGTAAAAGCCGTAAAACAAAGAATTATTTTAAATTTAATGAACACGTTCAGTAAGTCCACTAATATGATTATTTTTAATTACATGATAATTGATAATGATTATTATCATTGTGACAATATGTTTCCGTGATCTCTACAGAATAAGCTGATTTCATTTTGACATAATAGGACTTAAAAATGAGAAGATATATCTTATTCCTGCGTGATGCAATATGTCTCTCAGTATATATTTGGTTTAATTATATAGAACTAATATCAAGCTGAACCGAACTTTTATTTTAAATGTGAAATTTTCATATATCTAATATTTTCAATGCTGACCATCACCATTAAAAAAACAAAAACATTAAATTATATTAGAGTTCTTTAATAATAAAGATATTATAACAAAATCTGTATTGGTAATATGCTGATAGCTTTCGTTTTCGTTTTTTTTTTTTTTTTTTTTAAATAAACTATTTTGATATGTAACAGATGTATAGTAGTCCTAGACAGTCTGCTTGTTATATCAGTTACATGTAAATATAGTGTCGGTTGTCTGGTCTAACGACGACTTATTATGCGCGATATGTCGGCTTGGCAGTAAACCTGCGCTATCTAGATGGTATGGACGTTAAACATGGGTGCAGGCCGCAAATCAATGGCCTCCAAGCTTATACCAGGCCTTGTGTCCCATACTATTTCATGCCTGCGTGAGAAATAATATTTCCTCTTTACACTGCTATAAAGACTATATAAAGTTTATAATTATTAATTTATATACAAAATAAATTCTTAAATATTTTGTTTGTAATATATACAACATTACTATTATAATTATTAAAGTTTTGCTCAACTTTGGTCTAAATATAAATATATTATACATTCGTTTGTTATTTCATCAATTTGCAACACTTCTGTGGTTAATTGAGTTGTCAATGGACGGGGAAAGCTGGTGGGTCAGAAGAAGGAGAGGTCAGTTGGCGACTAGGATGACCAAACGTCCCTTATACGGCTCGGAGCGTTCCAAACACGGAGCGCTGCGGCGGCGAACGTTTGTAATGATAATGTCATCAGCCCGCGTGCAGCAGGCGACAAACAAGTGAGACTCTCGCGTTCTCTCAGTCCCAAGAGAATTAATTAAATTATTTTATGAAGTTATAAAATGTATGAAAATGAGAAATTATATTAGTGAAGATATTTTTCTACCAAATATAAAGTTACGTCTTTCGCATATAAATACACAATTTTGACGGTTGTATTATTTTAATTGAGTTGTAAGCATCTATAGGATTGCATTTTATTTTCTTATTTTATGTAATGTATTGTATAAATTAATTTGATTTCTTTATACTTTTATTCTACTCGTGTTAGATTATAGTTCATGATGGGAATAATTCATTTTCCGTTAATTCTATATATATTATTATGTTTTACATTATATGGCAAGTGTCCAGAAAATAACAATAATTGTATGATCATTTTATCGCAGTTATATAAAACAAACAATGAAAGTTCTACTCATTGTCAGTTCTTCTTTCCTTCTTTTTTTTATATACAAGCAATTTATCAAGAAATAAACTTTGTATGACTTGATATTTTCTCATAAAGCTTATAAGTATAACTCCATAGAGAGATATAACACTGATAATGTATTTTGATGTTGTGATAGCAGTGTTAATGTAGAAAGATCATGAATATAGTATGTTACTCAGGCAGTTTGCAGACAACAGACCAAACTTTCTCCCTGTTATATAAGGGATCGAGCGAGCGCCTTGAAGTAAGCAACTCTGGTAGCACTTGAGTCACGCGGGTTGCCTATATATTTAATCTTTGTTTATCGGGGTAAAAAAAAGTGCAGTTGCTTGCATGGGCGTGTAGAGACAGCGAAGTGAAGATAATGCAGACGTGCAGCAAGATAATGTGCAACTTCTCTTGTTGTCTCAACAATATGTGCTGCTGGTGCTTTGCTTTATGTGCTTGTCGGGAGTCACATCCAGACGGTACTGCTCGCTGTCAACGCCATACTTTTTATTATTATCACAAAATGCAAGCTATATATACGATCAACACTGTAACCGTTGAATATTTTAGTTGAAATATTTAATATAAACGACTATTGTAAGAATAAGATGATTTTTTTTCTCATGTCTATATTATACGTATATTTAAAATAATTGCAAATAAAGTAAAAAAAAAAAAAAAAAAAAAAAAAAAACGATGACATTAGAAGGAATATCTACTACCATACATTGTATAATATATGTATTATTTATAATATATAATATGTATACCATATTTATATATAACTTTTCGCTCTTTCAGATGTATTTGAAAAATTTATGCACCATTGGTTGAAAAAATTGATGTCCTTTTAGCTATTTTATTCGAACTTATTGCAATATATTTTTCAATAGCTACATTGTGTTCGTTACATAAATTTAATATATTGAGTCATTGATCAAAGTGACGTTACCAATATATATAATATACAAATAAAGAAAGTATATATATGTTTGAATATAACATTGATATATTATGCTTGGGTCACCGTGATACAGAGAAAATTTTCTATAACTGAAAAGGTCATTGCAACCTTTTATACCTTATATATATACTATACATATAAGAAATAAAAAGTTTCACCTGAGTTTCGAACTCAAGACCTCCTGTTTTTTTTTTTTTCTACAAGGCAGCAGCAGCAGTAAGCTGTCAGACTAGGTAGGGAGAGATTGATTGCTTGATTAATCGGTTTGTTTTATCTGAGTGACGTATATGGACTCTCCCCCTCCCCCCTCCCTTGTTCTCCGCTTAGCTGGTCGGGCCCTGATGGGCGGGCCTGTTGCCAGTATGCTGCTTTTCTGTCCTCTTATATTGCGTAGGCAAACTCAGTCCCATTCTATTTGTTGTGTAGGCCATGCGCGGTGACGTTATTTTCTATATAATATCGTACAGTATACACTGTGATGTAGTAGTTTTATGTACAGTTTTTAAAGTTAAAAATTGGAATTCATAGGTAAGATTCTAATGCATGTATTCCAATTTTTAGCTTTAAAAACTGTACGTTTTTGCTGCATCCTGCTTGACTTTACTTCCACAATAATTTTTGAGAAGTACATTATAATTCCTATTTATATATAACTTAATATTGAATATATTTATACTCTGCATAACGCTAGACTGCATGCCTTTAGGCAACATCGTATGTATGGAAGATTATAGGAAACTATATTCCCCTCCTAAAGTTTCTATATATAGAGATAAATTAAATTATGCTATTGTGCAAACTCATTTTCAAAGTTTATGCACATATTAAATAGTTGATGTTTATTTGATTTGTTCCTTTTGTATACTCTCTTTTTAATTTATAGTTTGAATAAATTTAAAAATATATAACAAAAAAGCTGCTGTATCCTACAAGAAAGCAATAATATAATATAGAACGAAAATGCACTTTAGAGATCTGCAGGGGAAGTATCATTTTTAAATATTTGAAAAAAAGGCATATTAACTTACTATTTTTATGTTTTTATTATTTAATTTTATTACAAGCAATTTTTATTTTTTATAAGCAATAAATTATAAAAAAATTAAGCATCGCAATTTCCATTGTAAAGTATTACACCCCCTCTTTTTTTTCATATGTTGCTTTTAATTAATGTGGTTTCCATGGTTTCTTTAGCTGAAATATTGAATTTTGAATGCAATCTTCATAATTACTGTAATTATTTAGCTATATAAAACATATACCTACCAGAACGAGAGATCTATGTCATCTATTGTGTGATTTGTGTGACAAAAGATAGAATAGAATAGAATAGAAATGTGCTTTATTGCGGCGAGGTTTAGGCAAGCCCATTCTTACACCTAACCGCCAAAAGAATACAAATGGGATTTAGCTGAAAAGAAAACATGTATTCATCGATTATTATATACACATAATACACATCAATTAAACAACAGGTCCAAAGTTTATACTTATAAAGATGTAATAATTTCTTGAAAAATGTTTTTGCTATCATTATTATCGTAGATATCACATAGTTCAACATCACATTCACTAGAATTTCACTCTGATGTGAAAAGATGACACTGATGCAATCTTCTTCTGCAGACGATTGGAACGGGTGTAAAAAAGTGTGTCTCGTGTCGATGGCGTCTGTTGGGGTGATTTATGGAGGCGAAGAGTGAAGAGAGTGCATCCCACCACCATGCAAGTCAGGCAGCCTCGGTCATAGAGACACGTAAATCTATCAAAGCTTGACAGCAAATATGCATGTATTGAGAAACGATGAATAATATTTATTCTATAGCATTTTATATATACTTATATAGTCGTATAATATACCATATATGTATGTGTGTTTGCCTTAGGAGAGGTATATAAAATACATTACTGAGAACATAGTTTTATTATAAGATTACTGATTTCATTTGACCAATGTCACTTTATTGTCTATTTGTCTATCAAAGAATTATGATTCTCCTCTTTTGCATGAGCTTACATTCGCATTGTTATATTCTTTATAAATAAACATATTAACTAGATTATAAATAATAATAAGATTTGTCTGTAAATTTATACGTATATATAGAAGAAGAAGATCGTATAACATTAAGACTTTTATTAGACCTCGATAAATATCCACACCAGCCACTTTATTTAGTATTTTTACCGCCCACAATAGTTTTATTTTAAAAGTCAGTAGAGTTAATTAAAGTTTTGCTGCTGCTACGATCTTTGTGTTTTTGTGTTTGGATTTACGCTAGCCAGCCCAGCGCAGTTTTTACGACGTTCAGGAGTTGCAGACCGACACGCCCACTTTAAAGAAAAAGGACGAGGGCGTTCTCGAGTGTCAATCAGGCTATAAAATTTTAAGGTGACGTGATTGTGTATATGCAACGCATAAATACATTATACAAGAGACAAATAATAAAATAAATCTAATTTTATTCTTCAGGTTGATAGGCTATAAAAGTTAACTATATAACATTGAAAAATTACACTAAAACATATTCATTATTATTATTTTTTATTATTATTATGTTACTGTTGAGTAAATAATGATATGGTAATTTAATTTTTTATCGTAAGTGCATGCAACGGGAGCGATATTGCAAAGATGGTCGGGGACCGTTGATGCATGCGTTACCTGAGTCTATTTTGTGTCCATCAGGTGATGAGATCAAAGGTCATGCGTGCCAGGATGTGTGTGGGGACACATCTGTGTAGGAAGGTATCCTTTCTCCGCGCGTCAGCCCACATTATTGTCAATCTCTATACATATCGTCACCAGCTAGATAAACATCGATTATGACACACCTGCTGTATTGTGTGATTTTTATAGTAATTTTAGTTATACTTGATTTCTATATTACATCATTTTCATTTTAAATAAAATATAATGTTTTTATATATTTTATATTATTTATATATTTTTTGTTCATATCGTAGATTTTATTTTTATAGATAAAATATCGTAAAACTTTATTAAAATCAATGGAAATTTATAAGGTTTGTAAAATTTCTGTATAAACATATAATATATTTTAAAAGGTATACTATATTATGTTATATAGCTTTATGCGTATTGTATATTTTATAATATTATGAATATCTATTAAATTCATGAATTAAAGATATCAGAATATAAATGTATATTTTTTAAATGGAATGATAGATAGACTGTTTTAAAATATTGTCTATTTATTATTATGTTTTTTCTTACACTCTCTTAAAACGATATCTCCATGAAAATCTTATTAAAAATACACACACAAGGTTCATTATTATTTTTGTAACTTGTTTAATTTAAAAAACATCATTGTAAAATATTTACTGCTAAAAAATTCTTAGAAATTCAGAAGTAAAATATATATTATTGATTTATGATGTTCAAGATGAGATTATCTTTCATAGCTTTTATAAATTTTAATGAATAATAAGATATGTATATTTATTGTTATCTTTTTCAAATACTAACTGGAAGTACTTATTCTGGGTAATATATATATTTTTTTTTAAAGTAGAGAGCTTGTTTCGATACAAATTTGAACTTTTAAAAATCCAATAAAAATATACATATTCAAATCGATGGAGCTCTTTATAAAATTTTATTCAACCACGTAATCAACGCAAGTTCATTGAATCGCGTAGATCGTCATTGCATGAGTTTTTATTGAAATGTTATATAGCCAGTTGCATTTCCAAGTGGAGTATGTGTGCTCACTGCTCAGTTCGTATAGTTAGCCAATTTGCCTACCAATGCTAATCAACAGCCAGTGAATGAGGGATGGAAATAACTACTTGATCATTCATCGTCTATATTATATTTGTAGTCAAGAGTTCATCATTTCAGTGTATAGAGAGCAAAATAAACTATTATAGCTATCTATACACGTTTCAGTTTAAAACCTATAATTTTAACCAATTATATCCTTAAAAAAAAAGTTAATGGTCTTTATTCTCTGTTTCTCATGTACACTAGATGGTATAGTAGTAGTATTATAGTAGCAAGAGAGTTAGTAATTATGGATTGTAAATTGAATTGCGTGACATTGATTCTTAATAGTTATGCTGGCATACAAATTCTAAATAGGTTTATATTCTACTTTCTATAAGAAGGCATCATCATGTATCTTTTCACTCTCTCATACCACAGAAACACTTGGAAGTTATGTTGCTGCTACAGGAGAGCTTGTCTTATCAGCAAGTTTTGCTATTTGTGGCAGCATCATTTGTAACTATAAGAGCTAGGATAGAGGAAAGAGAGAGAGAGAGAGAGAGAGAGAGAGAGAGAGAGAGAGAGAGAGAGAGAGAGAGAGAGAGAGAGTAAGCATGATGGATGCTGCTGTTCTGAGTGAAGAAGAGAATGAAACATCGTTGTTCTGACCCTGCACGCAGTCCATAGTAACTTGCTCTCATAGTTTGCCACATGCAATATAAACGCATGGACTACAGGCTTGCATGATGTAGTCATGAATCATGTTGCACGTGTCTGTATACAGTTCTAGATGCAACTGCTGCAATGAAATGAGAAAATATATATAATTGAAATTTTCCTGGATATAGAAAGACGTGCTTCAGGATAAAATTCAATGTTGTTATAATAGCATACTGAATATTACAATTTAACATTTTTCATGTTATGTTTAGTAAAAAATACACAAACAAATAATATTTATTTTTCTGTATAATATATGTATATGCAATAACAGGAGTAGTGTATAATCTTGTTTTTGTTTTACATTGTTTTGAAATTTGTATACGTGTATAACTCGTATATTAATATGAAAAACATAAAAGGTTCTTTTTAGGCTTATCTGATTATTAAAAGCTTATAAATACCATTGAAATAAAATAAATAATTTTAAATATTTGTTATTATTTAATAACAAAATCTTATATAGGGAACACATATGGTCGTTTGAACTTTAGAATAAACTTTTAATACCAATAGAGAACTGTAACCTGATTTGTAATATTAAACACAACAAACCTATAATTTGTGTATATTATATACAACTCTTATGATGTAATGTTAATTTCTACGACCTTAAAATAATATTTAATAAAAAGTCTAAAATATGATGAAGATTATTTTAATAGTAGTGTAATTGAATGGTTATATACGGCGACGTAGTTTAAATAATATGGCAAGCATCCATCAGTTCCAGGAAGCAAGCCATGGTTGTGGCATCGCGCAGTAATTGTATGCTAATCAGTGTTCTCTCAACACGCTCTGCACGGCCCCGGGCTCCCTCTGATATCGAGACGCGTTTTGTTCCTGCATTACCGTGCACTGGGGCTGCCATCACCATGCACCAAGATGCCTCATATAGTCGTTGTGTTTGAGTTGAGACAAGTTTCATGAGGATTAGTGGCACCAGAGAGACAGAGAAAACAACAGTAGATAGAAATTACAAACTTTTCGGAGAATTTTAAAATTGTTTTTTAGTATTTTTTTTTTATCATCTATTTTGTTTATAATTATACACTGCTGAGAAAAAGTTTCGTTTTTCTAAATGTTGATCTAATATTTCAATATTTTTAGACTGACTGAAGCCGGTATTACACGATACACTTTTTCTAACTATAATTGCATACAATTTTTCCTTACAAGAAAACTTAAACCCCATTTGTTTGTATTGAGACAATATTTTCTTGTAAGGAAAAATTGTATCGTGTAATACAGACTTAAGGGAAGTTAATTAGTGTACTCTCATCACAGCCAAGATCCCTTTTAAAGGAATCTTGCTTGATCACTGCTTCTCACTCTAACTTTGGTGTAGGCTTAATATAAGCTAAATTTCTCACTACTGACTGTATAAGACGTGCTTAAAAATTCAAATTAGTTTGAGTTTTGAGCATATTTTCTTACTCTTAACTACAGCATAACATCTGGACTTTTGAGTCTAAACATTATTGTCTTGGTGAAACCTACGTACTGATGTGTTCAGAGTCCAGGATAAGTACAAGCATAGCGTCGTGTTAGACCTACACATGAATATTCCCACGTGCTTAACACTGACATATACTGCTCGCTGTGTAAACATCAACCTTACAAATTACAATTTTTATTAATGAGGAATATAGAATTACATGCAAATATAATGTAGTAGGTGTTTAATAAAAAAATTATGATTTTCATTTAAAATAATAAAATTGTAATATAAAGCCATCTTCTTCTTGTATTTGTAATTTGACCTTAAATGAATCCTACTTATTAAATAATGTATCATTAATATATGAGTGTTAAACAGCTGCAAGGATGTTATTACTCATATTTACTGCATGCCTGTTATAATGTATATTATGCTTGAGAAAGTTCCTTGTTGAGAGATAATATTTTGTTTTGATACAATGTCATGCATATGGACCGTAGATAATATGAAAAATATGTCTTGCATTGAATATACAATATAGAAATAATATATTCTATAAATTGAATAAATCTGAAAGGCAATTTTATTCTCATGCATATCAAATGTAATAATATAAAATAAAATTAACTAGGTAATAATTTTAAAATGATGTTAATAAAATTTATATCAAAATAATTTTATTACATCTTGTCTTTATAAAAAAAAATATATATTATAATATCAAGTAATAATTTAATATTTCGATTTACCATTACATGTTAATGTACTAGCAAATCATTAAAAAGGTGATATAAAAATATATTAATGATGCATTAAATTATTTTCCTGTTTATTGCATACGTCTGGTATATTATATACTATTAAACAATATTATTGCCAGTATTTTATGCTTCGTCTGAATTAGCTTACTTGCTAGCTGGCTAAACAAAAGAAAAGCGTGATGTCAGCTGATCCTCTGCATGAGCTTGGCATTGAATGAGAAATGAGTTGCGTCAGCAGCATCAGCAGCAGCAGTGTTGTTGGGATGATGATACCGCAGGGCTACCTCCTTCGTACGTTCGTTCGTTTCTACTGCAGAAGCAGTAGCAGCCAATATTTCGTCTTTGGTGCCTTCTGCTCTAGCACTAGTAGTGGTGTGCATGCATATCTCCACGCAGATTATGTAAATACTGGGGTAAAAATCGTGAGAAGAATGTAAATAACCTTGATATTGCTGCATGTATCTTGTATTATATTATGATAGAGAAAGAGGAGGTCGTATAATAGTAAATACAAAATATGCAAAACAACATAATTAGTTTAACTTTATTAATTACAAATGACAAATAAAATTCAATTTATTATTATAATTAATTACAGAACATGTTAAATAAATTAAAAATGTATCAATATTAATTATCTATATACACTTGTTTAAGTATTAACGTAAGTCGCAGTATATTATAATAATATACTATAATATATACGATATAATTACAATTTATAAATCAATCAATTAATTAATTAAATATTTTTTGTAATATTCTAATAATGTATCAAAATTGCATAGTTTATTATGAACATAACCTTATAGCATGCTAATATTATTTCAGAATAATGATACATTCAAGCATTCAGTCATTTATTTAGTAAACAAGCTTCAATGTGGTCCTATTAATCAAAATCACTCTTAAGGTGTGCTTACAACACTATTAACGATCAGCTTCATTTTCTTTCTTTAAAACTTATTATATTTTTAGTTAAAGGTAACGGGAGAGCAATATTGGAGATAATTTAACGTTGTCTAATATACAATGCTCCTAATTAATTCAATTTATTTTGCACAAATTGAGATTCATTGAATACATTTGAACAAATGAGAGGACAAGGAAATGGACGATTCTCCAAACATTCAGGAACTTAGGTGATGCTTAATAGGCAACATTTATAGTACACTCATGTGGGCCAAACGTTGTATTGCGGACCCTTTTTTACAGGTGTACACTTCTGAATAGCATTTTTGCTCAATTTTTGGGCTACATAGTCTCTCTCCAGGCAAACTGTGAACTTTAAAACTCTGCATGGGTTACAATGTACAATATTCCGAAATTGCATATTTGGATTTTTTTAAAATTTTGAATCCCAAGTAGCCAGGGCATTCTGACCGCTTGCTCTGTTCAGGAGTGATAATTTCCAAGCCGTGGCCCCGAATGGGACGTTGATGATCTGTAGATCGCGAGGAGGAGCGGAGGTCGCGGCCCGCGTGGGAACGTATGTCTCAGCGGAAGCCGCCCCGCCGCGGGCCGCGACGCTCGCACGAACGTCGTCACGTGACCGCACTCACATGGGCGGCCCATCGTGGCCGGGTATCAAACCAGTTACCTCTCTACACGCACGCTGTGTCGTCGGACTGGAATGTTAATCACTTAAAATTAGTAACAAAAATATATTTTAATGTTTCCCAACAAAAAAATAAATAAATAAAAGTACAAGAATATTAATAATGAAAGACACGCAAAGTTTTAAAGTTATTATTGTCACTGGTCTCTCTAGAGAAAATTTTGTACTTTTTTATATATTATATAATAATATATTATATTTAAGCCATCAATTATTTATTTTTATTGGGTTGTAAAATAAAATCGAAACAAAATGATAAAAATGTATAACTGTCATAAAATCTTTACATTGTATTTTCATTCACGCAAATCAATCAAATATATATTTTTTTGTACTTTGTAAATTTACTCATGATTTATTTCATATGAATTTTATCTTCAATTCTTATCGTAATAATGTTAGACGAATTCCACAATCACAAAAAAATACATATATTTTAATTTATCTTTATATCGTTATTCAGATATCGATTAAATTGAATTTTCATTTAAAAAATCTTATATTGCTGCAATAGAAATATCAATAAATACGAGTATGTTTACAAAAATTATATTTTTAAACATATATATAATATACCTACATCATGTAATTTAATTTACTATATTTTTTCCTTTTGCAAAAAAGGGAAGGGGATGCAAAGTAAAAAATGCGTGTCGCCATGCAAAGTTGTTACATTTCATACGCAATATTGATTAGAAAAGTACGTACTTGTGTATATATTCCCAATGCCTGGTGCTTTTGCAGACGGTAATTACTACATGTATTAATATATATAAATGGGGAAATACGGGCTGAGCTTTTGTACAGACTTTCCACATGGCAAAATCCCTACGCCCAGCTTTGCGTGAATGTATTATTTTTTCATGTATTTAATAAGGAAATAAAAACATCGGATGAAGGAGAATGGGGGAGGAGGGTGGGTGGGGTGAAAAAGTGGGTGATGATTTTGCTTTGTTGGTATTGTTGTGATGCGTGAAGTGACTCCAACAGAATAAGTCTCTTTATTTGTTTATTTCAAATGTAATTTTGTCTCTGTGTGAGAGAGAGAATATAATAACTTTGAATGCGATTGTCTTGCATTCTGTATAACCTTTTGTGCGAGTTCTCTTTCATCAAATATAATATTTTATTTTTCTCTTTAAATATATGATATCAAAGTGAAGGTAAAATTACAATATTGTATGTTGTACTGGAGTATCAGACAAATGAGATGCCTATATATCTCGATAAGTTTAATAGTTATGTTTTATGCGAATTCATGTATTTTTATGACAGCTAATTAAAATTTAACTTGATATCCACAAATTTGATTTATCTGACGTTTCATGACTTTGAATTTTCATTTCTAAACCATGGGGCAAAAATTACATACGATAGGATTTTTTTTCTATAAAATGGCACTGATATTAAAGAAGAAAAAGTATCCTAATTTTTTTTGTTATATATTTTTCAAGTGTTATTTTTTAATAAGATAAAAGTAACTTTTGTTGAAGTTAATTAAAAAAAATGTGCCTTTTTTAAAAACAAAATGATGACAAGTTGTTGGTTTATGAATAATAATAACGATAATAAAATTCATATCATGCTTGTTTGAAGATATAAAGTTTAGTGTCTGCAATATTTCATAGTGTACTGCATCAACTACGTCAGTGGCAAAGAATTATAATAAAAAAGTTTGTATGGCTAGATTGGACGTGATAAATATGAAATTGTCGTCATTGAAAAAATTGTTCCCTTAAATTCTGTATGTGCGGTATGTGCTGAAATTGAAACTCACAATATAGGAAAAGTAGTATTATAGTGTTGTTATGTTCTTTCCGATTGCTTGCTTTTTTTAAGTATCATTTTTTGTAATTTTTAAACCCTCAAATTTAACTCTCTGTTTTCATTGATTTGGTAGGCAGCAGCAATTAATGCTGGCGCTATAGCTGAGGTATCCATCAATGTAAACAAAATAGCAAGCTGGTACGTTCGTGACGTCACTAGAACACTAAACGCTCACTTGCCAAATATCCTACAGCAACGTCACGAATTTCATCTTCAATGAAGTTCCTCCCATTAAAAAAGAACCTTGAATATAAACACGACAACCCTCGCTGACGATGTGACAATCTGTTGCAGGACACGACACCTGGCCAGGAGATTCTGGACACCGTATTCCGACACCTCAACCTCTTGGAGACTGCCTACTTTGGCCTGCGGTACCTTGATGCCTCCAACCAGCCGGTAAGAAAATCTCTTGTGTTTTCACAGTTTATACGCTCGATATGATCACCATAATGACCATTATGGTGATCGATATGCTCGATCACCATAATGATAATTATTAGCGTTCTTTAAAAATTTTAAAGGGTCGTTATTTATTACAGTTTTTTTTTTTCAGTTTAAAAGGTTTTTATTATCAAAATTCACATTACATTTTTCACAATTAGCAGAGTTTTTGAAATTTTTTTAATGTAGTCTACCCTCGCAACCTCTACGTCCAAACAGTTGCCTACATCTAATCTTGCAGGCGCACGCGTAATGGCGGTAGTCTATTTGACGTCCTGCAGGACCCTCCTCGTAACCCGTCTACGATCTCTCCTCGCAGCAGGAGCGTGACAGCGGAAAAATTGAAGAATAAACAAGCAATGAGAGAGTCTTATACAATTATATAGTTATGAAACGACACAAATGGTTTTATATTTGTTGAGAGTTCATACAAAGCTAAATAAGAGGAAATAGTTTTATTTATTATGTTGTTGTTGTTGTTGTTGTTGTTTTTTTTTTTTTTTTTAAATAAACCGTAAAATAATGTCATCTAACATCAATCAAAATTCAATTGTATATTTTACACAATTTAAAATGAAATGTTGTAACGGATGCTGAATGATTATTATATATATATTTTATATTACAATATACAATGTGGCAATTGTTTTATTACTGCTGAAGTGCAGCAGATTTATACCAACGTTATTCATATTTAAACGCTCCCTTCTACTCACTATTAATATAAAGTATTATATAAATCAAAATTGGAGTAAGCATTCCATTTTATCCAGTTCCATCGTATAAATATCTATCATCCTATACATGGAGAAAGTATAATAAGTCATCAGTATAATCCCTAAAAGCCAATAATGAAGAATATTGTAGCTGAAATATTATATGGGTCAGTTAAAACCAACTTTAATAGATGACGGCGTGTAGTAACGCGATATTGCTAAAGACTGCCTCTGACCACAAATAAATCGTTCAACGCGCGTGAGCTTTTGTGGTCTCCTCGTAAAAATGTTGGTGTCAGTGGAGGCAACGTATAAATGTACCAAAGTTATTATATCGAGCTCTCTTTTTCTCCCTCTCCTTCAATAAGTTTTATAGTTTGGCAACATGATAAGAAATATTGCCAGAGCAATATATTATAAAAAAATGTGCCCCCTGTAATTAAATGCTTTCATTTTTGTTTTCTGATTTAGTTTATAAAGATCAAGTTTCTATTATTAAATTTTTGCCCCGGTATTTTTTTTTTTTTTAAGTATTGGTATAAATATTATATTATACATTTAATTTTATAAAATATCAGTAATTAATTGGTTTAGAAGAATCGTAAAGTTCGAGTTAAACTAAATAGCTATATAATATATATTATATATAGCGAGTTTGTTAATAATTATACCAGTAAAATTTCTAATCAATTTTGTTAAATGATATTCATTTATAATTAAAAAATATTAATTTATTTAAATGTAATTCACATTTCATAACAAAACAAGGTATTTAATGACAATATGTCAATCTAAAATTTTCAAAGTTGAAAAGTAATTTATAAATTCTGTTATATTTATTGACATGTTAAATAAAGTATTTCAAAATACAAATGTTTCTATTGTAATGAAGATGATATTATGAGGTTTTGACTTCTCTCTCATCACGTGGTGGTAATCGCAAGAGCGTCAAAACGTCAGTAACAGACATTCGAATGTTGGGGGGGGGGGGGGAAGGCTCCCGGAACTGCCTCTCTGATCTGAATCACGGGCAAAAACACTCGCTCACACTGCAAGAATCAACGTAATTGTAGGGCTCGAGTATAACTTTGCCGCTCTGAAGATTAATTAAAATTGCTGTCAGTAACAATTTTTTTTTATCTTTCTACAGCACACATGTATACAGTGCTATTATATTTTTTTATATAATATACATCGTATGATTTTTAGTAATGAATGAAGCAGTCAGTTATTATTTATTTATGTGAAACTAGAACGCTTATATTTTCAATTGGGATATTATTCAATTAAATGATTTTTTGTGCTTTTTTAAAAAATTAATTAATGTATAATTATACTTTGATATGAAATTGATCATGAAGCAATTATTAAGTATACTTAAAAGTATATTGTGAAAATGTAGAAAATGGTGTTAAATAAAAGTATGTCTCTAATTGATATTTAATTTATTTTTTAAATTTTGTAGAAACATGAAAAGAGAGGATCGTTTCAATAAAAAAAAATAACTGATATAAAGATTTTCACAATTGTAATATTTATTATTTATAAAATAATGTCTCATTCTATGGTTTTCATCAGCTCAGTGCTAAAGCAAGTTGACATCAACCACATTATATATAATTTATTCTGAGAGCAGCAAAATAATTCTCATTACGAAGTCTTGCATGGTGTTGATGCCAAGCCCAATGTGTAAAAATGTATAATGACTTTAGTGTTTTACGCGTGGCTGGTCGTCCCACTTGACTCGCCATTTCTACTATACAGTAGGGAAGCTAAGCCAAGCACGCGCTCAGGGGATTGTAATCAGGCGAAATTGAATCGAGCTTTCTCCATTTGTACCATGATGGAAAACACTTACCAAGATAGCTAACTACTATTACACACAAACATATATACAGACAAAAAAAAATCAAGTTACATGAAAGCTTCAAGGTAAATTGATGTTTTTACATGATAATTTTAGCAAATTAGATTTTTTTTTTCTATCATGTTTACTTGGATAAGAGGAAATTTATTCAATGATTGCGTATATAAGGATGCTTTATATAATTCTGAGTTTAATGATGTCAGTTTTATAAAATCGTTCATTTACTCTCATCATCTTTTATGTATTCCTCTTAGCTCTTAGCTGCTACTTTAAATGCTTTAGCTCTTCTTTGTAAACAGAAAAGTAGAAAATTGAATAGAAATTATAGGAAAGTTAGAATTACCAACAGAATATTTTACAAAAAGTGTTTACTATGTATAAAACATGAATTTATTTTTATAAATAAAAGTATTTTAATGCAAAAAAGGTATATTGATATTGATCATGCTATGATTTTTTTTTTTAAATTTAAATGCAGATAAGTGCTTTGGCATCAAAATATAATTATAATGAACGGCACTGCATTTTTTTAAAGTTAAATTTAAAGTGATTTTTTTGTATTAAGACAATAATAAATACGATATAATTTTATTAACATTAATTAATTTTTTCTGTAATATTGTAATATATAATACTTAAATTCGTTTTTGAAAAAAATGTTAAAACTGTTAAAAATGTTAAAAAAATGTTAAAAAAATGTTAAATGTTAATCTAGCATGCTAATGTTATATCAGTATGATGTATTAAACTATTATTTTTTATTTAGTATAACACTGCAATTATATAATTAATATTATGAGATGAGGAGGATCAAGCTAGCCACTATTCAGTAAAGGTCAGTTTTTTATCTTGTTTTCATATAGATAATATCCTTCTGCTTGAATGGCTTTTAGGCTAATTTGATCCTCACAGGGCCTCTTATAAATATCTTGGTCATATTAATCAAGATTATATATAGCTAGTTAGCATCTTTTTTTTCTTTTACAAACACAACAGATTGTTATAAATTTTTTTAAAAAAAGAGAGAAATTACGATACATTTTATTTTTAATATTTGTCATTAAATAAAAGCTAAAACACACCCTCCTCGTATAAATCGAAGTGACTTACAAGTGACGAACGCCATGACCCCCCATGCTGCTTTTTGTTGGTACGATTGTAATCTGGTGGATATTCCGACACGGGCCGGTGTGAAAGAGTGCCTCGTCACGAAGTCAATCTTTACTGCTGGGGTAACCCGAGCCAACCTCGATCAGCTGCCCCTCTCTGCGCAGGTGTGCTTGAGGTTGATGGACACTTAATTACTGAGAGAGTGAATTTCTTTCTCCTAGGCAGGCCAAACAAACAAAGCTTGATCCATATAAAAGAGATCAAGGTTATTATGTAACAATATAAAAATATAATAGAACGAATAGAGTTTTCAATATGTATTATAAATAATGTATAAAAATAAAATTAAAATTCTATGTAGTGGAATATTTTAAATAATTAAATTATTCTATAATGATGTTAGTATAATCAAGATGCATTTTACTGTAAGGATTCTTTGTGTATACGTGATGAAAGGGATAAGGATATGCAAATTGATGCATACTATAGCAGCCTGATGTAAAATTGAATAAACCGAGATGGTGCGAAGTAGAATTTACGATGAGAGTAGATGAAATAACACAAACGTGAAACAATTGCCTGCTGGAGTGCGTTCCTTTGTAAAAGAGGGCGTGACTAGTCGAAATGAGCAAAAGGAAAAACCCTCATCATCTTAAAACAATTGAAGTAATATCAGCAGCGCAATGTCCAATGTCAAAAATAATAATAAATAAGCTTGTTCTAGAGTGTGACATATCAGCCAGCCGGTAAAACTGTAATATTTGACGTATCTGCAAAATTTACTTATGATATTTGTTACATTTTTATAACATATAAAATTCTTTGTACAACAAGAAGATGTTTATAATGTAGATTTAACTACATCACATTTTTTCACGTAAGAAAAGGATATAGAATTATAAAGTTTTTTATTTTTTTTAAAAATACAACAAAAAATAGTGTTCAATTGAAGAAGAGTTACTCACACATTTTTTTGTTCTTTTTCACCAATTAGGCTGAGACGAGCAGAAAATGAGTTCATTGGCTGTGGGAGCACAATCAGGTTTACCAACTCTCTAAGGGGATAAACCGTTAGCTCATCAAGGAGAGTAGCAAGAGAGAAAAATACTTTTTTATTCTCCTTCTCCTCGGACTTGGTAAAAAACAAACTAGACGACAAGATGCGATCTATTCCCCGCGGCGGTCACTCTGATTTCCGGTGATTCGGTCAACAAACTGCGGCCGTCCAGCTCGCTACCCGGTCGTAGCTGCAAATAAAATAAACGCGAAAATAAACTCAATTTCATTTAAAAATTTTGCCTTTTATAATTTCTCATAGCGCTCTACGTTATTGTATTACGTACCAAAATTCAGTGATTAATTAATTCCCTCGTTTAATATATTTACTAAAATTTTAATGTATAATTTTATTTGCGAATTTTTATTAAGTTTTTATGCATGACATTGAGATTGAAGTATTTAAATAATCCCAGCATATATAACATACAGTGTAATATTTTAGTATATACAATATTTATTGATAATACTAAACATATTAGCGTTAAATGTATTTTTATTTTTTATTTTGTAGTAATATGTAGTATAAATAATAAATTTTGTTTTTACTTAAATTTATTTAAAAATTATAATCTTTGTTGGTGGTCTAATAGTTATGAAATTCACGTAATTATTTTTCTTTCTTAAATCTGTTTTAACATTACAAGCTGCATTAAACCCTTCACGTTACACGTATTCAATTTGCAATATAAAATGCACTTAAAATGCCCGTCACACAAGTGAAACACTTTTTATTCTCTCTCTCTGATTGACTGGCACGATTGATGGATGTAATGTGCTTCAGATTTTGAACGACGTTGAGAGGAAATGATAGATGTACTAAAGAATGTAATACATGACAGTACACAAATTATTATAAGTTCTTGAGCGCAAATATTTATATAATAATGTTCTATTTTTTTGTTACAGCACTGGCTTGACCCCACTAAGAAGGTGGCTAAGCAGCTGAAAGGTGAGTTTAATTTTTTTTTTAAATAACTACTGTCATGATAGCATATAAAAGATAACTTCGCCTCAGAATGTATTTAAGATAGCTATAAAAGCTTTTGATATAAATTAAATGGGTATAAAAGTTAGGTAGTTATTCCATCATTTTATTGTGTGGTTATCTGATACATACATTTTTAGGTGACGTGACGATTATGTCATCACAGTATTAAGAATGAGAAATTACAATTACAACATTCTTATGCTTGCTAATGCAAATAAACCCACTTGCATTTATTTTAACTGTGCCCATGCAAGTGCAATTAAACATCATACCATGGATGGCAAATATTTTACTATGAATTTAATAAATTGAATATATTCGGAGCATGTTTTTGTGTTAAGGTATCTAAGTTGTTGATTTTAGTTTTTTTTTTTTTTTTTTTTCGGAGTGAATATGAATCCATCTTTTTTTTTTTGTAGTATATAATATCCAATATAAATTATCCAATATGTAACGCATCTGCGTATTTTTTTTTACATTATTATATTATTATATATTTTTATATACGTGACATTTAGATTGCTTTTGTATTATATAATAGAACTTAGTAGCTACAAGACTATGTTATTCAGCGATGCAAGTTTTCTGAGAGTAATGAAACGAGTCATGACGAAAAGAAAAGTTTCCCCTCTTCTTGCTCTTTATATTATTCAAATAACCATTCTTATATATGTATCAAAAACTGGTGGCAGCACAGAGCAAATTCTGCTTCACAGCTCTTTCCTGCCTCTCTCCTTTGCTTCATTTTTTAAATTTTACCTAAGGCGTCGTTCGTCTTATACATATATAAGTATATATATATATATATATATATATATATATATATATATATATATATATATATATATATATATATATATATATATATATATATATATATATATATTTTACCTCGATGCATTTTAGTCTCGGAGAGATGGTTTTTGCACAAGAGGGGCGTTGTTGTGGATGATCGTAAGTGATGGGATGTGTCGGACAATAGTATCCTAACTCCCCTCTTTTTTTCCTCCCCCTTACTTTCCACATCTTTCATCACATCAAGCCACTTCCAATATCTTCCGTAATATAAAAAAAACATCATTTCATTAAATAAATTAAATTCTGAGGTAATATCATATATGAATATATGATTTGTAAAAATTTACTCTTCATATTCATATATTTTTTTTCATATTTGTGTAAACATCCAATTTTATATGATTCATCTCTTAGATATTTCCCCCTGTATATATACCAATGATTTTTTTACGCTCTCTGTATTTCACACTTTTTATCAGAATTTTTTGTACTTTTTATGATAAAAAAATTATTTGAAGTGCACCAGGTAGGGGGGTTGTGAGTGTAAAGAAATTTATGAAAGTGAAATAAAAAGTTGGTATATATTGAAGGACTTACCAACAGTAATATACATTATGGATTATGGTTTCATTACTTTGAATAGCAATAATCAATATTGTGGTTGAATATTTATAAATAAAAACACAAACATAAAAAAATAATAACTTTAAATCTTCTTATGAATATATACGATATAAATGCAAAATGATATTTTAAACAAGACTTTTTTTTATTTCATTATATATACAATTTTATGGTTTGTTTCGAAAAATAACCCACCCATAGCATGGTCAATCAAGAACGCTTTATGATTTTTAATTTCACTAATTACGCATTAACAGACATCCTAAGGCAAATTTGTTAAAGGTTAAGATGATATTTGGAAGTCAATTTTATATATAAAAAGTTTAACAAGCTTTATTAAAATTATTTACTGAAGAAGTACGTGATGATTGCACACTTCATATTTATTATGCAATTGTATAATTATTAATGATGGTATGAAAGTTGAAGGGAGTGATAATTTGTGAGTAATTCTTACAGTACTCAAGAAGGTCATTGATCTCGGCTGAGTATGGAAGTGTCGGTGGATTACATTAATTGTCGGCTTCGGAGTAACAATGGTTTCGACTTGCTTTGATGTGTTTGTCCGTATGGTGAGGTGACTAAAGCCATTGTTGTTCATATAATGATTGACGAACACTTAGAATTTCTTTGTAGCACGAATCTGCATATTAATTATTTTTTAACTGTTTTTATTGAAATATATTATATTATAACAGAAAAATAATTATCATCTAAATGTAATGCATAGATTAAATTTGATTATTTACTTTTTAGTTGGTTGGTTTTACTTTGCTATAATTTTAATAAACAAGAATTATTTTATATTTTATTTCCATATTATAATTTAGCTTTATAATATATAAATAAATGAAAATGCTTTTTATTTGAATGTCATTAAATTAGTATCGTAAGATAATTAATTTAATTTCCGTGATTCACTTTTATTATATCATGCATTAAAAACATTTTTTGGTAAATTAATTTAATTTCATATTAAATATTATATAATAATAATGAAATTATTATTATACTCATATGATACACAGTTAAGGCACGCAACTTGTAAATTGCATTGTTATTTTTTTTTTTTACTTTGAGGTTTTACTTTGTTCATTGCATGCTTGCATGCCGGCATGCAAGAGGGCGTTTTCTTTTCCTATTTTATGTCCAAGTTTTCCAACATATTCGGACTTCATTGCTTCACTTTCCCATGCATGCAAAGCTCCCTTCCCTCCCCAACCCTGCCCCGCCCAATGCTGTAAAGAGAGTGAGGAATCCGAGAAATTATTTATTATACCAAGCGATGTATATTATAGAAAAAGGGTAACAACACTTACCACTGCTTTATGAGAGAAAGAGACCTCTTCTCATGATTTATTTATTGTTTTACTTCTTCGATAGACCTACGCATTTTTATTATACCCTCCTTATTCATTATTATAACTATAGAACCGTCTTAACAGTGATTGGATTCTGGACACTATAATATAAGGACTGCTTAATTAATTCTAAATACCGAGCGCGCATTCTATCCTATAACCTGCAATTATCATACTTGCTATTTTATATTATGTTCCCCGTTTAATACAGTCTTTGTGCACATTCTTTAGTATTATTCAGAGATAATTATATGCAGTAGTAAGACTATAATATAATAACTTTAAAATCCATGCTTGTATTCAATTTAATAGCATTGATCTTGTTAAAGAGATTTTCCATTGTAACGCATAATAATTTTAGTAATAAAAGTTGCACTTTCCTGTTTAAAAAATATATAAGGAATTTAATAATAACACTATATACGTTTTCATGTAAAGGTTCTTGGAATTTCAAGTATTAAATAAAGTAGCTGCTTTTTCTTTTTAATATCATTTCTCAGCAAAAAAATATATATATTAAGTATATATTTTTATTATTACCATTTTTTGCAAGCAAGCTGTCAAATACCTACTATTATAGATAATATATAAAATAATAACCAATAAGACTGTTAAGAAAATTTTTATAGATTGTATTTACAAATTCAAATTACATTTCATGTAATTGGTTTGCTATAACGTATTTATTTTGAATGGATTTTATGATATTCTAATACGGCTATAACGTAGGAAATTGAAAATAAGAGGGATGATGGCCTTTGCTTTATACAGGTATTTAATTACTGTAACGGAGGGATGATATATAAAATATATGAAATGAAAATAGTTGGATCGAGATGTTCTCTCTTGTGCGAATCTTGGCTCGAGTTTAAGAGCAATATATAACGTTAAAGACGGTTTGCTATAGACGATATATTTCTCATTTCAAACCCAATATTTTCGCTTTTCACAGCGTATTGGTTTTCAAAGCGCTCACTGAGATAGCTGACTGCATGTTGAGGATTGAAGTAGTATAGGGGTTGAGCACATCAGGTCAATATTGTGATCCTACGATCAGATCCTCCCCCCCCCCCCTGCCTTTCGACCCCACGTGCCGCGGGCAACTAAACGCCGCATATTGCACGATATTGCCTGCAAGTCCATCTGCTTGGCTGCGTGTCAAAAGCATTTAGTATAAAATTATATACCTGTCACAGTACTGTACTTTTGTAGCCAAAGTCACTCCAAAGTCATTTAATTTTATTGCAAATATAAAAATGTAATGCAGGGTATAGTACAGCATTAAAGATTTTAAGTGTAAATTATGCGTAATTTTTTCTAAGATTGTGGTAATGTAGAATTAAATTTTAATTATATTAAATTAATTAATTAAATTATTTTTCTTGACATTTATTCCTAAAATTATTTTAAAAGTTTTTAATTATACTAATACACAAGCCCTTAATGTTTGAAGATTGTTTTAGTCTAACAAAGTCAGCTCCTAAAGAAGGATTATGAGGGTAATGAAGCCTCCTTCTTGTAAGACTCCCTTCCCTCCCTTGAAAACTTGGCTGTTTGGCATCACGGTAACTCACCGCGAATGTGAACCAATTAAGCCTACTGTAATCGTTATAACATGGAAATTCGCCACTACCACCACAACAATTAACACAGATTAGAAAGTATTTGGAAGTTTATAGCAGACTGGTGGTGGTGGCTAACGTCTAATGAGTCAATAGATTAGCTCCCACCATCCACATTGTAATTATGATCAAAAACCGAGTCAGCAGCAGAGACTATAATAATGGCCACACAACCGTATCAGCCTCCTAATTAATGCTTTCTCTACCTGTCCGCTCATAACGTTTAACTTTTCCTTGCTGATTATGAAAGCTATGATTTAAAATCCCTGTATTCGTAGACAAAAGGTGATTTATAATCCACCCTAAGTTTTTTTTTTTCATCCTTAATTTTTTTTTCTTGTAAATGAAACTATTGTTCATCGAGGCTTTTTTTTTTCCTATCTCTCTTAAATTACTACATCTTTCTAGAGCTCTATTGTCCTAGTATTGTGATTTGCAAAGCAGGCTTATGAATCTTTCTATATATTATAAGTAAAACTATTGTTAAAGATGACAAAAAATATTGTTAAATGTTTGTAATAGCCTATAGCTATAGTACAGTATTCATAACTCAAGTCTATACTCCAGCTCAAACTTTTGTCATTCCTCTCAGCTGTTATTTTGACTTATTTGTTTCGCTGTCTGGTGTTATGTATAGTGGAGGAGAGTGCAAATTTAAAATTGGCATGCTTCAATGCAGATATTGTATTTCTCTCATCATTTGCATTATTGTACATGTATTTTTTAAAAAGAAAAGCATAAATATTATTGTTAGAAATATTTCATAGTGGGAATTAAGTGGCCTGAAATCATGAATATTATAATTAAAAATACTTCAACTCGACATATTTAAAGCACCATGCAATAATTATTATTTTTATGTTGTATATTTATGCTCAACATAAACTCTTTTAATTAATATATATATATTCATGTAAGTGTATATTATATTTGCCGTATTGCATTATTACATTGAGCTATTTCGACTTCTATTTCAAATAGTTAGTTGGCACTACAAGTTCTTGGATTTGCCTCTATATACAACAACTGAAGCATTCATCTCTCTAGATTTGGTACATTTTCCACATGAGTGCTCTAGCTCACTCGCTTCGTTCTTGCTGCTAGATCACACGCTAATTATGAGACAGGCGGTTGTTTGCAACGAGGAGGAGGAGGAGGCGCCTGCTAGCTCGGGTTTCTATATGTATATCAAGCAAGGCGCCATACAAGGGCATATCAAATGTGCTGTGAAGATGACTCTTGAGTATAAACAACATCATGAGTACCAAATTTAGCTTTCAAGTTTGCTTATTATCAACAACTCCTTACAGTAGCTCTTCTCTTGAGTGACATATTATGTACCTGTGTCATGAAAACCACGACAAAGTTCTGTGTTTTATTACTTCATAAAAACATTTTTTTTTTAATAAATGCATGTGTTAATATTTTAAAACAACATATAATATAACAAGAATTTAGACTGTTATGAAATATCCTGGTAACACTTATAATAAGTAATGTATTGTAGAATTATATTAAAAAAATAGGCACATTGTATATTTATTTAGTTTAAAAAATTACGATGTTCCTGAGAAGCCTCGTCCACAATGAAAATCGTCAAGTGTTGGCTGCAGTGAGAGTTTCTCGTGTCATGGACCAGAGACTGCTCTCACCTGCAATGCACTTGACGACGAGCCAAATCTTAGCGACGTAATCCATCAACTTACGCATTTATATCTCAGCTTTAATGAAGTATTCCACATAATAAATCTTACAGATCTAACTAAGTGACCATGTAATATATGCATTCTTGCAAAACATTATAAATATTAATCTGATAATTATTTTACCTCCTTTATAACACTCTTATTTTATATATATTTTAGTTATATAATATTATGTAAATGACATAAAATTATACTATATATTATGCATTTATTGCCAAATGATTAAATAAATATTTCTAACTTCTAATTATATTGGTAACAATAATTAAAAAAAAAAATCACATTGATTATTTATATTATTAAATGATGTTTTTATTTTTGTTTCTAGGAACGGATCCCTTTACACTTTACTTTGGAGTAAAGTTTTATGCTGCTGATCCATGCAAGCTTTTAGAAGAAATTACAAGGTAAGATGAAAAGATTTTTTTTAATAATAAGAGTATTATTATATAGAACCTTTATACTTCTTTTGCTTTGATAGTTTTTTATGTGTTTGGGGGGAACCGCCCTTTTTCCTCCAGTATGCAGGTTGGTTGGGTTATTAATGCGTCTAGCCTGATTGCTGGGGCATTTCCGCGGCGGTCGGTCGGGGAGCTCTCTTTCTTGCTGTGTTAGGGCTACCTGAGGGCTACCTGGGCTGGCTGGTCGGGGTCAGACACAGGTCGAGAATGCGCCCCGAGGCCATAGTGGGTGGAGCAACTCGAGCACGCAAAGGCAACCACAGCAGCGTAAGGAATGCACATGTAAAACACTAAGGGGCGAGATTAGTGTAGTTTGTATCTGACGCTCAATATGGCTCCTTTACTTATATCGTCATGGTCATAAATATGCAGAGAATTTTTCCAAAATGCTACGGATTTTTTTTCTTTAAGTTAAGATGTTTTCTCTATAATATAAGGTCAATGTTAATAGCAAAGACAGAAGCTCATTCATTGTGCACGATGGAATTTCTTAACACTTTGCTAAATAAAATCTCCTTTACACTTTAATATATATATATTTTTACCAACGAAACTTCATTTTCATAATTTCACAGAACTATATTTTCATTTGACCTTTCCAAATCAATATCTTAATATTTTTTGCCTCGAAGTTTAAAATTATTAAATTTTTTTCTTCTGTGAAGAACAAATATTAAAAAAAAAAAAAAATCGTCTTGAGAATAAATAATGCATTATTTTATAAAAAGATGATGCAGTGAAAGAGAACAATTTATTTGATGAAAACTTTTTTTTTTTTCATACTCACTATTGACTTTAATAAGTTTGTGTGGTGAAACAATATAAGCTACTAGCTGCATGGTCTGTCTATAATATTGATTTTGCTCCACCTCCAATAATGTTGGTTGGAGATCACGTTGTGATGAGAGCAGCGGCTTGTAACAGCTGGTGTATCCATTAAGCATTATGTCAGTTTCACCTCGTTGCCACGCGCCTCACGCCTGGTCTCGAACCCAGGACCTCCTGCTTGTCGTCATTGATGAAACTCGTTAGTTGATAAGCCTTGAGATAAAATTACTTGAGAAACTGATTCTCATCCTCCTCAGAGCTCGGTGCACGTTTAGATTCGCCACAGCGTGAGTTCGCATACAAAACGCAGGAAATTCGAGTCCTTTTGAGCGTTACTTGCTTACTTCTTTTAACCATGGATACTCACAAAGAAACAATTTTGTTAAAAAGCACGTGCAGTCCTTTTTTTTTACATAATATAAATAAAGTCCAAAGAATTCAGAAAAAACCTTGAGACGTGGGCGGCGTCAAACAGAGCATACAAAAAAAAAAGTGACTGCTACACTATATATACAAGAATAATTTGCTAATAATACTTTACAATTGGTAGTTAGAGCATTACTAAGTTCCCACTGCTCTTTAAAATTGCCTTGGGGATGATGAAATTTTAAAATAAATGAACCTTTTAGATGAGGAAAGATGGATCATATTATAGAATGAAGCTTTGAAGAAGAAAAGTTAGCCTGAGGCGAGGTGCAAATTGTTAGGGTGGATGATAAATGCTGGAGATATATACAGAGAATTGGGCGGTCGATAAATGGAGGCATTCAAATGATGATTGTAATTAGTGCACCAGTAAATTCAAAAGGTCGGTCTGCTTGGATATCGCCCCGGGAGTTGACGCCAACGTGGGAACCAGAATTCATATTGTTGCTGGTTGATCTTTCATAATAATAACAACTCGAGATGAGATGGGAGATGCACCAAAAACGGCTATTGTTATATAGGCATTCCATCTTCATATTGCTGGGTCTGTTAAAATTTTATAAGATTAGAAAACTTTCAGACATTTGGACATCACAAAATTACTTATAGTTTTAATTTATAATATTATGAGAAAAAAAAACACGAGACTAAGAATATTTTATAAATATATAAAACTAAACTAATATAGTAACTGTAATAATGAATTTTTAAATATATAATATAATACTCTTGATAGTTGTAATGAAAATGTGCAGAAAATACATGCAAATTTACTGTTACAAATTCTGATGCAATAATAAATTTTAATAATATGTAAATCTATATTAAATATAAGATATAAGTTTACCGAAAAAATTAAAGTTAATAAAGTTTATTAAAATTACAATAGAAAGTTACAAACATGGAAATAAATTGATTTCATATTTATTGCTTCTTATTGAGACATATAAAACAATTTATAGGCAGCAACTGTAGCAGTCTTGGTGCACACATGTTGGAAGCACGCGTACACTGCGCCTGAGAGTTCGGCAACCCCTCGTACGCCGCTCCGTCGTCTGCACCCTTTTACTTTCTTGTTGCTTGTATATCCTCGCTCACTCTGCTAAATTGAAGCCAATTGAATGTGCAATATCCGCCCAAGCTGTTTCACAAATAAATACTGTAAATATATACCATAAGGTTTAATAGAAAATAGTATTACTTTTGAAAGGTATATATATATAAAATATAAATTTAAATATATAATATAGTTGGAACTCATTCCAGTTATTTGTTATTTTATACACAAAAAATATAGTATTTAAATAACATATACATGCAAAGTAAATTTTTGATTAAAATTTATAATTTTAATTGTATTTTTATTGTTGTCATCACATAAAGTACAATAAATTTCAATTGAAACTCTTTGCTGCGTTTTCTCATGCGGTACGACACGCGCACGTTGTTGTCTGCGGTGCGTGGGTGATGGTCACACGAGGAGGGCGGGTCACTGACCACTTGGCAACGTCACGCACGTCACTTGGAGTATCTCACCGAGTACCGGTAGACAGCCTGCTAATCCAGTCCTTAGAGCACTCGTTTGCTTAGTAATTTACCCCTGAGCTCTATAAAAACACACACAGTAGGAGACCTTGCTTACCTATGTTTAGACATATAAAAGTATATATATTTTTTTAAAAATGTAATAATCCAAAGTTGTCAAGCTAATAAAACATGGTGATAAAAATCAAAAGAAACTTAATTTTTAAGTAAGATATATACATACATAGTAATAGAGGCTTTAACATTTTTTTTTGTATTTTTTTTAAAGGTGTGTCATTGAATGCAAGAAACGATGACCTTAAAAGGTCATATAAGGTCACCCACGACCACTTTCTCGTTCCTTGAATACTCATTATCTATAAATTTGACATAATAGCTGGTAAAATACCAATAAACAAAACATAAGCGGTGTTTCTTTTTAAAGAAAGACATCATGTTTGCAATAATGCAGTATATTTATAATATATTTTTTTTTATATAAATTTGGATGTTATATTTTGATTGAATCACATTAACTTTGAGTTAATCCAATAAAATGAAGTAACTATGTACATTTTCTTTACTTTGGTGTGACAGCAGTCTGCAATTTTAATCCTCAAACTGGTTTTTACATAATAATATACGTTCTTTAAGTGGAAGACTTAATTCAGAGTGGCAACTTGCAATATTTGGAGAGACCAAAATCTGATACGATAGCCTTATTAGCTAAATTTAATATGAATTCTTGAAACACTTAAAAAAATATATATAGTATATAGTGGGTGGAAAAGCGACAACTGATGCATATACCAAATTGTTACTGCTTTATATAAAACATTTAAGTTGAATGATGCTTATTAATTTACTGAATTATAGTTAATGAATTTTGCATGCATGATATATATTTTACGTTTAAATTTATCAATAAATTATAAAAAAATATATTACACATAAAAATATTTTATAATTGACATTATAAATAATTACACTATATAATATGCAGGATATTATGAAAGTTTCTTAATTGATTGATGTATGTATATTTGCGTATATACTGGCTGTAGTGGCCACAAGAAACGAGTATGCAATGAGAAAAGTCAGTTAGCTGTTGCACTTGAGTGTGGCTAATTAAGGCATGCTTGCGTCGTTGCATTGTGCCACTCCTTGTGTGATGGGTTTTGATCGAGACTGCAAAATCTGCGTGTGATATCGCTTTGACGCCATGTTTATTATTATCATTAAATCCTGTTTGGTGTTATAGTATACAGTCGAGTGCGCGCGATCGCCATCATGTTCATTAGTGTGTTCACTATATACTACTGTATAATATGCAATAGTATTATAATAACGATGACAGATCATTTGTTTTAACCGTATACTGGACGTATTTACAAGTTAAAATGATGAAATTTAACTAATTATTGTAGGTATATAAATATTATCGTTCACTGTAGTTACTTTATGATATAATAATACATAATAAATTATCAGTTTGCATCAATATAATTAGTACAGTATATTATAATATATATACACATGCATTTGTAATATCAAATGTATATTTTTATAGTTTAAATATGTGTAAAATTATATAATATATGTATGTATGTGTTTTGTTGTATTTAATTATTTTAATTAAACAGGCTGCAAATGTAATTAAAAATGCTGCACTTACGTTAGCTTATCTTTTTTTTTTGTATTTTATACGTTATATTATTTTGATGCAGCTTGAATTGAAATTATAAAAACTTCGAATGAAAAAATACGAGATACAATATTATGCATAGCAAATATATTTTAATATACTACTGTACCGTATTATATAATATATTTTTAAACAGGTCAGATTTAAAGTAAAGTTCATTAAAAAAGCAAAAAAAAAAAAAAAAGTGTACTAACTCTTCATTAATTGAAAGATGCACTGCGTATCTTCAAGTTACAAAAGATGCATAAATGCATACAATGGAGTAACAAAAAATATGTACGAAGGGATGTAACGTGTATAATAATTTCATGATAATTATGTCCTTCATTGTTCTAGAGAAAGATATATCACCTCGGAGGGTTCCAACCACGTTAACTTATAGTATATCTTGTAGTGTTCTACCTTGTTGAAAATGTTACTATTCATCGGATTCATCCTCATTTATATTATATTACAAGCTCGCACTCACTTTAATTACTACTTCATATTGTATATAAAGATACACATTTCAATTGTAACTTTATATTATGTACGTATGTTGTTTACTGCTTGTCATTAAATATGACATTTGTACAACAATTTTTATTTTATTATAATACCAAATTCATGTTGATATTTAATATATTTTTTTTTTAATTATAAAAAATTATGAAATTATATCCTTTTATATGTAATTTAATACACGTAGTGGTGTAAATGAGAACATAATTAGCATGGAAGGGGGTTGTCGCGTGGTTTACCCTGGTAGGACTAGACCGGTTCACATATTGGGACGGCGGTTATGGCACTACCACTAGTTGGGAATTACATGCCGCAATGTTGCTGACTCTCTTATCTCCTCTCGCATGCACCATGTATAATTCCTCATTCCCCACTATTTTCACTGTGCAGAGTAAACTTGTCAAGCAATGTATAACGCCTTTGCAACCTTGAGTGGGCAACTTTAAATGTCACAACATTCCTTTTAATAATATATATATGATGACCAACAAACTGATGTTTTAATTTTTTTTCTAAACTTTACAAAATTATTATTTTCTTTTTACATGTATTAAAATTCATTTTCTACAAGTATAAAACATCTTTTGGTATTTATATCCATTTATGTACTTATAAGATTTATTGGTATAAATAAGTACTTATTTTTTATTTATATCTCTGGTTTATATTTAAAAGCATATATTTAACTTAAAAGCTACAATCTCTCTCTCTCTCTCTCTCTCTCTCTCTCTCTCTCTCTCTCTCTCTCTCTCTCTCTCTCTCTCTCTCTCTCTCTCTCTCTCTCTCTCTCTCTCTCTCTCTCTCTCTCTCTCTCTCTCTCTCTCTCTCTCTCTCTCTCTCTCTCTCTCTCTCAATCTCGGTCTTGCAGTATTTAAAACGCCTACGCGCGAACCACTCTCTGCTCTCGTTGCTGCAGCTCTGATGCTGTGCAATATCATATAAAACACGAGAGGTTTGCGATATTACCGAGTGCACGTTTTGTTGCGACGGTCCTGGCAATGCCACCATTGTGGACAATTGAGGTCAACGTGTGCCATTAACTTTGCCCTCTCGAGAGAGCGGCGAACGACGACGTGGTACCTACAAACCCCCTTATAACGTACCCTATAGAGATTTAAACTTACATCGTGTTCCCCACTTTTCATGTACTTTTTGTCGCATAACTATTCCACATAAAAAGTATTATACCTGCAATATTATAGTTTTTTAAATGTGAATCCACTTTTCATGCTTTCTTCTTTTTTTCCATGCATGAAGAATTTATAAATTATTAATAAATATAAAGCAGAATATTTATATTTTTTTTACTTATTCAAGCTTTAAAAAAATAAACAGAAATATGTTTTACGTAAATGTAAATGGAATAAATTTGTCATTAAAAAGGTTCTACAAAATAATTACTCCAACATTAATTAATTTAAATGCTTTTTTTCCCATTACATGTTGTTTCTAAAGTGTTCAGTCATGCATGAGTATTTATTTCTATGGCAGCAATAATTATAAATGACAGTCACACAAATATCTCATTTTAATTCCATATTACATTCATTTTATAATCACTTTGATTAAATGCATAATTTTAACAGATATTAAATTTGTATGTTGTATCATGCTTTAACATTATAATAATAATATGGCGCGTATTATTGATATAAATTTCATTGCATGCAATCATGCAGATTGTGAATAATGTTGTATATAACATAACTGCAATGAATTTAAAATTGAGGAAAGCAAACATTAAACAAAATAAATTTCCTTTATATCAGCGTTCATTCCGCGCTTTTGAAGTGCACAGAAAATGGAATCGCTTCAAAAGCAGAAATTTGAAATGAGCAATCTAGTTGATTTGGCAAATTCAATAAATTATTCCAATTGCTGTCGAATAAAATGATATCTGCATGCGTTAATGCCAGTATATATAGTAAAAAAAAGGAAAGGAAAAATAGATATAGCAAACGTTATCGATAACTAGAGAGGATAATTAAAAATGAGCAAGATACAAATAAATGACAACTCTATAACTTTTGCCCTCTGCTACTGCAGAGATGAGGAAAATAATTGCCCATCAGAAAGTATAACATTGACTAGTTTTGAATCTGTTGGTCATTTTGCAATGTTTCCAATTGATTATTTGATAAATAATTAATTAATGGTAATATGTCTTAATCTCAAGCATAACTCTTAAACATGGCATAATCTGAAAATCAAGAATGTATTACTAGCTATGTTTTCAGTTGTTTCCAATGTTTGTGTTTACTAAATCCAAGTGTATATCCTCCGTTATATGTTTGTGTCCATCATGCAGTACAACACCCTCTGACCAGAGTGACCTCTTCGTGTGTTTCAGGTATCAATTCTTTCTGCAAGTCAAGCAAGACATCCTACAGGCACGACTTCCGGTGACCTTTGACCTGGCAGCTGAGCTTGGTTCCTACGTGGTCCAATGTGAGTACCGTGACACAATCCAACGTTCATGACACTCGGTGACCTCCCTCACCATGTAGCTTTGTAAATCAGCAATGAGATATTAGAATGTGAAAATTTTAGTGGCTTAATCGAAAGAAGGGGTAGAAATATGGTACTGTGAATTTTTTCAGATTTTTCTGAGACCGGGAACTATTTTTAAAAAATTATTGAAAGTCTGTTTTGATGACGTCACGGGCGGCGCTCCTTAAGTAAAAGGATAGGACAGTGCCGCACGTGACGTCATAAAATAGACTTTTAATAATATTTTTAAGAATAGTTTTCGGTGTCAGAAAAATCTGAAAAAATTCACAGTTGCATATTTCTACCCCTTCTTTCGATTAAGCCACTAAAATTTTTACATTCTAATACCTCATTCAAATCGAGCATGAACGCAATAAAAAGAAGGAACGAATTAAAATATTATTATTATATTTAATCGTTTATCCCCTAGGTAAGATTGTTATTAAATTTTATACTAGTATACAGTAAGTTTCAACAAACTAATTAAAGTTAATTTTTTTTATTACAATCACCTGTACACTCAATTAGTATTGTATGTCATGTCGAGCAGTTTGCATACCCTGCAGGCAAAAATGGTGTCGTTGTATTAAGGTATAACCTGAGAATTTGTCTGTCAAGGTCAAGAGGCGTGGCTATAGTGGCAACACTGTTTGCATTGGAATGAGCTTAAATTTTTAGGAGGGGGTGGTGACAACAGTCCTTGAGAACGTTGCCACATTTCTCATCACATATAGGAAACGATCATCGCCACGGTTCAAAATATATGAAAACAATTCAGAAAAATAGTCTAAAAAATTAGGCTTTAGTAAAAAAAAAAGTAAAAGAATCTGTTGTATAGTTTTTTTGCAATGCTAATTAACAAATTTAACATTGGAAGGATACAAAATTCTCATTTAAATAAATTAATTATAATTAAACCAACGGTTAAAAAATTCCGAAAAAATTCAGAGCTAATTTGACAATTGTTGTGAGTCCACCAAATTAATTTGAAGAAAATCTGTTGTAGCGAATTTTTCGTCCAAATTTCTCAGGTTAAGCCTTAAGATACCGCGTTGAAAGTGAACTTGAGTCGCTACCTCCTCAGCGTATAATAAACACCATGAATGTCATCAGCTTGAAAGTGCTTCACTTTAATGTTGCCTATTAACTATAGAATCGTTACTGAGGGAGAGACAAAAAGTAAGCTTTATTCCAGAGATAAAACGATATATGTTTTTTTACTCATATCACCCTATTTATTGCATTCCATTACCAAACATAAATTTATTTAATGATATATTCATAAATTTTCTGCACGCACTATAACTCACTCTCGTGTGTTATAAATTTATCATGGTCATTTCCATACGTAAAATATAATATTTTATATTTTTTAATATATATTATATCAATTACCTTAATTAAAATTGCTGAAAAAGATTTAAAAAAAGTAACATCGCTTTCATTGTGTAAAAAACTAAACAAATAAGATTTTTTTTTTTAAAAAAAAGAAGGGGATATCATTGTTCCATGCAGTAAACTGACACAGTAGAAAAACATTATTTACGTTAAAAAGATTAGTCTGAGAGAATGGTTTTTGTTAGCTCGAGTATTCTCAGTGAGTCAGTCTAGCAGAACGATAGTCGTCTCTTTTCACGAGGGACGAGGAGGGGGCTACAGAACACAACACTCCTCGCCTCCACCAAAACCGGCAAAAACAGTTTCATCGCGAACGGTACACAAAAACTTTTAGAGCTGCTATTTTGTTTGATCGATTTGATGTACTAAAAAAGTAAATACTTTACTTGCCTATATGTATAGCAAAGCGTTATATCCTTACAGCAATAAGAAATGATGCAAAATCTAATATAATAGATTTTAACGTTTTACATTGGTTCAATGTTCTTAAATAATGTTTTGTTTTTTTTAGCATATATATAATAAATAAAATGATGCATGCTGAAACTTTGTACATCATGAATATAGCTTGCGGTTTTAATAAATCTAAAATGATATATATCTGCATACACACAAATTTTCGTATTGTATGAAAAGTGACATAGTGTCGAGCAACTTGTGTGCTTTGCAAATAATAAATCTTTTTTATCCGCCTTGTTGCAGCAAGTTCACTTGACTATATAATTTATCATAAAAACTTACTATATATAGGGATTTTAGAAACTCTTTTATATTATTTATTGCATTTTTACGTGCTTTGAACTTATTTATCGTATTATTATATTTCTATACTTGCATACATATTGTTAAAATAATCTGCAATTTTTGTAACACTTTATTTCCCGTAATATTCATAATAATGAACATTTTCTTTTCTGCTATCGTTTAAAAGAATTTTACTCATTTGAGAATTGGAGCAACAAGAAGTAAAAGTGTAAAATTATCAATGAAAAATGTACTACAAGTTCAAAACTGATAATATAAAGATGTACTCTCTTTCACTATTATACTGATAATTACACATTCCCTTATAGTTTCACTTGGTAAATACTGATGGGATCCATGTGAAGTATATAGACCGTGACACGAAATATAAATAGCCTTGATCTCTAACGATTACTATATAAATTGTTCCCCATCGTCAAAAATGTAATTCCTTTTTAGCTTTTACGACTGAATGACGTCATCAGTTAGTGTCGGTAAGTTAAGTATGACTTGTCGAGGAGTATCGCGGCTGTCGCCAACTTAGCACGTTGTCGCGTGCCGCGAATGCAGCATGAGGTATCTCTGCATTCCTCGAGCCCTTCTCCTAACACCGCAATCTCCATCCATCCGTTTTGATAGTGAGCACTGCTCGTTAAAAAACAACGCATGCAGCAAATCTTTGAATCACCTTCCCTTTTCTTTCACACACTCAGCACCACAAAAGCCACCAGAAAAGCACGATTCTTGTGGCTTTTTAAAATAAAAAAACGTTTTTAAGGAAAGAAGAAGTCTTTTTATCAAATAAAAGGATGTCATTCATGGTTTAGGATATGTTAATGTTTGCTTTGAAAAATGACTTAATGATTCTTTTAGCTTTTATTTAAATATAATTCTTTACCTGAAATTGCATGTTTACTTAAATAGCTGAATATGAATAATATTAAAGTAAATATCAAGAAATGTTTACGGCATGTACGTAACAATATGTGTAATGTGTGGTCTATATAGTAAGTTATTCCCTAGAGGTTTCTGGTTCACATCCCGGTGGAATCAACAGCAACAGTTGGTTGTGTGTTGTGTGATGATATGCTCTTGCTGTACGTTATACCATCAAAACAATCGTAAACGATAATAATATCTCTACCAAATAAGAATAAAAAAATATACGAGTTATGTTATAACTTCATACAATGCAATAAAAAAAAGTACAGAAATGTTTATTTATTTCACTGTGACATTTTTGTTAGTACTATATAAAAGTTAATACCACAATTATTTTTTTGGCTGGCGTGTTATATAAAATAAAATAATAAGCAAATGAAGATTAATTACAAAAAAAATAAATAAATAAATAAAAATAAAAAGAACAATTTTATACATTTCATAGTTTCAGGGGATAAACGATCTCTTAAACTAGTATTATATAGCTAAGAGCAAAGGTAATAACCGTAACCACATGATTTACCGTTTCTGCACATGGCCACAAAAAGTAATGAGTGTAATAGTCGTAAACCTTACTTAGAGTGTATAATATTTTTTTTCCAAAGTTATTATGTATTGCATAACAAAACCTCTCGCACATTTATCGATTTAACTGCGTATATTATATACATTTTTTTTTCATACATCAGGCGCTGTTCTAAATCTTCATTATTTTTGTTGGTGTTGTTGTAAACATTAAAAGTGGTATTTTAAAATATAATAGTTCCTATAGTTCATTGTTTATAGAATTCGCATCAGTAAATTAGGTTGTATTAAAACCAATCCTAAGACTGCATAAGCTTATTACCAGTAGTGTGGGCTGGCAAAGCAATCAATGAGGCCTATCCACTTTGTCTGCAAACACCTTCGTGACAGCAATTGAGCAGCTCCCATTCATCTCCTAGTTAACTCATGCACGCTTTCTTGTCTTATTTTCTCTTCATGCTGTTTCTACTACAATTCTTCTGCTGCTGCATGTTTTATTATTTTTTTTTTCTAAATGATAAAACGATAGTATTTAATCTTTAAATGAAGCTTTGAACTTTATAAAAGTGTTCACCGCGTGAACTATAAAGTTCATGTTGCTGTTGCTTTGACGTCGAATGGCAAATCACCCTAGCAGACATACGCCTCCTACCTTTATAGTGAGTGACCTCATCACAAATGTTAACATTATTGATCTCCCACGTATTGCTTCAATATTATTTGTTTAGAATTCAAGTTAATATGATATTTAAAATTATCGACACAATAAGGATGGAATTTATATTGTTATGACTTGAAGATTATGTAACAGAAGTTTTACAAAACCAATAAAATTATAATTAAGTTTTCATATTATTTTAATATAGTTAATAAGTTATGTCTAATCAATCAAAATAATTTTTTTATGTGATTGCTATTTATTTTAAACTTTAAAAGTAATTATAAATTTAATTAAAATACCATTCGTATATATACACATAATATATATCGATTAAATGTGTTCTAGTTATATTTTAAATGAGTTTGAATCTTACACTTGAAGTGTAAGAAATAATAGTTCATGCATCTATTGAGAACACAAGTACTTGATATATAAAAGCCGTGGTGTATTGTGTAGTATAATTGGGGGTATAATTACAGGTGCTTGAATATAAATGTAGCGTCGCAGTTGTAATCATGAAGCGAGAGCGTAGCAATACTGTGGAAGTTGAGAGTTTGCTCCATATATACAGAAAATTCATTATATTGAAACATTGAAAACAATTTTTTTTATTTATAATTGACAATTGAGTTTTTATGAAACTCCAATTAAAATTAACTATAATATATAGATTCTCATATATATTTCAATATAACGAAAATAGGAGTAGGTACATACAATTTTATGGAAGGATTACTTTTTGCAGTGAAGTAGTTAAGTGTCTGTACTTAAATTTTTTCTTGCTTTAATTATATAGTATAATCATATAATGACATCAATTATAATCTCTTCTCAGTTATAAATTATCTACAAAACTTGTTAAAGTGCAATGATTAATTATTTAAATTGTCAATATTTTTTAATTCAATTATCTTGAAAAGGCTGTATTTATCATAGTATTTTAAATCATCTACCTACAATTGATTTCCTATAGTATAATAGCTATACACTATGGGTGGGTTGCATCCCTCCAGGGGTAAAATCCCGATGATCTTCCCACGAGAACTTGGTGACTGGAGCCCAAGGCGTGGCACTCGACTTGCATGTTGGCGCTAACTTGGTCGCCCTTCACACCTCGCCCAGTCACCCTTCTGCTGCCGTGGGAAACTCACCTGATATTTTGTATGTCGCAACCATTCATTCAATACAACCTTGCTTTTAATAATTTATTCAAATATAATATTAAAAATTTAACAGACGGCTTTTATTTAGAATGAAATAAATAGAGTAATCTGTGGTAATACCGCGTCAAGAGAAACATTCTTGTATAATGTTGTCGGTGGGCCTACCTATGTTAATAACAGTTCCCCCCAATTTGCTGCACGCACCTTCGCGCCGCCCAGTAGCTACTACCCGCCTTCAGATCGACAAGGACGATTGGAGAATATAAACATTTTTCTCTAAGGCGATGAAGGCGGCTTACGCTTGTGGAGACAGCGGCAATCAGATTTCAAATAGACAAGATCATAGTTCAAATAACCCACATTTTAAACGTCTGTAATAAAACATATTACTTATTTTTCTTTTTCAATCATTGGCAGCAAGTAAGGGCGTATATTTTTAAAGCATCACCATTAGAATCATATTAAGTTTTGAAATCTATATATATGTAGAATATAAATATATTGCCGTTAACACCCACATAACTATAAAATATAAAGAAAACTGTTTGTCAACGTACTTCATAATTATATTTAAAAAAAATTGAATATTTTTTTTGATTATTATATTGAATAAAGAGGTTTATTATTCATTTCAATATAATATATTAGCCTTTCAATGGAGATAAATGTGGTAAATTATTTGAAATATGAGTAAAAGAGAGATTATGTTTAATAAATATACAGCCTACTACAATACACACATATATACAACCTCCCATATAGCTTATTGGTTATTATATAGGTATGTCATGTATTATGGGTAAGGGTATTAAACAAACATTATTTATAGTAATTGCATGAAGAGAGTAAGAGAGACTGCTATGCAATTTGCTATTCATGGAGCACCAGTGTTATTTGTCACGGCTCAAGGAAAAGGCCGGCCGGCTTACTGCCAGTGACCTGCTAGGTCATATTGCTCTTTGCAGCAGCAGCAGCAGCAGCAGCAGCAGCAGCGGCGTCACAACAAATTTACTGCTTCAATTTGGCGCGCTCCGCTGCTCGGCGGCTCTACTAAGGTGATGGATGCACCAAGGCACCTCTCTTAACGTTTGCATGATGACACCACTGGTGTGTGTGCCCCTCCTAGTGTGTAAATCATGTAATAAGATGTCCCACATGTTGTACAAGTGACAAATAGACTGAATTATGTACTAAATTGGTGCTTAACCATGCAAGCTTAAAAACATTTTATAAAATGTAATCCCAATTTAAGTACTGTATTGCATACAGAGAAGGCAAGAATATATATATTTTTTATACACTAAATACATAAAATATATTTTCAGACTAGAACATAAAAATTTAGTGATTATATACATTACAAATAAATCCAGAAATTTAATATATAATAATAAATTGTTTTTATTATATTCTTATGTTAGGATCCGTTACTGAATGGAATTGCTCTGGATTGCTCCCTTCTATACAATAATATATATATTGCTTTTTTTTTCATCAGAACTGACCCTATAATACACTGCCTAATACTAAATTCTATCAAATTTACTGTCTTAATTTCATATTTTTGTAGGTTCTTATTAATTATTTAGGTTTTACTTTCCATTTTGCTGTTGATTTGTTACTTAACATTTCATGTACACATACAGTATACAAAAACATAATGATTTTCACCATGAAAATAATTTACAAATAATATTCGCCTTAGGTCTCTATAACTTGCATTTCAAACATCTGCAGAGAAATTCGCAAACATGACACTCTCATTTGTCTTTTGCGAGTCTTGTTGCTCACCACGCGCGGGGTGGCGTGGGGGGACTTGGGGGGTCAAGTCTTATACCTACCTGCTGCCAGGCGGCATGGACACAAGGCGTGATGTATTGGCGCGAGCCGCCGTAACTCGCCGCCAAGAGTGAAAGTATAACTAGCCTGACTTTTTTCGGTCTTGGTCCCAATGTATGTCATCAAGATAGGCTATATAATATAACTTAGGTGCCATGCGTGGGTCCTGATAGATAGCTTGCCATTAAATAACAAGTCACTACAACGTTTAGCAGGTCTACACTCATTAATATTTACGTGGTGTATCAAAGAGACCACCGTAGAACAAACTTTTAAAAACATGATCAATATGGATGAAAAATACGTTAAAAAAACATATCAATATTTTTTTATATGTAATTTGTACTTAATCTTTTCTACACAAACATTGATCACTGATCAGGAATTACCTGAACAAGTTTTTTTTTTTTTTTTTTTACTTCGTAATTCATGTAATTAAATCAATATTTTAACATTAACTTTATTATTTATTAACTTTTATATTATTGTGTCATAAATATTAAATAATTATTTATTTTAAATTAATTAAATATTTACAGTACAAATTATACCATATTTATGTTTTATTTATGACATTTCAACATGAAAATATTATTGCTTCATTCTTTAGGGAAATTTTTTATTAAATGCAACTGAATTAACAAAACGAGAAAGAACAAAGACAGTCAGCAGCATGAAGCAATTTACTTTTATATGATTTGAAGAACGTTATGTACTGATCACGAAGAATCATATAAATTTTTCACTGCAGTGATGTGTATATTGTACTATATGTTTATTCCATGTATGCATTATACTATATAATATCAAGGTTTAATAAATTTTTTATTTCAACTATTTCATTCCATTTATTGCAATGATGAAGAAATATATTGCTGCAGTTATATACATTATACCTCGAATGCATGTAATTTCATTATAATATATAGTAAGATAGTACACGTGACCTTGTATATATGTTTCTCAAAAATTCTCATACTCTTCAATTATACAGGTTTAGCCTAGTTACATACTGTATTATAGTTCTGTTTGTATATCGTACTATACGTATTATATACACTCAACCTTTTGCTGATTGTATGTTATAATACAAGGCTGATGTTAATAGTATACTTGATAATATGATTACTTAATATGTCCTTGTTCAGTTGCACTGTAATTTGTTTTTATTCTTAATCTTGCATGATTATAACTAAATGTTAGTTCTGTTGTATTCATCATTGGATCAATACAATTTACACGTAACATAACTTAAAAAAATATAATATACAGAACTTCTTTCAAGGACATTGCATGTACGTATATATTACATTAAATAATATGTATATGATATTTATTTATAACATTTAGCATCACTCAATATAGAGTATATTAAGAGAAACAAGTTACACTAAAGGAATAAAAATAGACTAAAGGTATCATGAATGTTATATCATTTTTATTGCCCTCCTTCATTTAAAAAAGAAATAATAAAATAAAAAACGCCACGACTTAAATTTTTCACTTTTTTAACTGCAAGTTTATAATATTTTTATGCAAACAATATTTTTTTTTAGTTTCAGCAACCAAGTCTATATAAAGTTAAGTTAAAAAAGTTGTGTGTTTCCATCCAGTCAAAATCAAGATAGCGTATTGCATCAGAATTGCAGTTTAAGTGTCAACTATAATATGTGACACAAAAAAGTTACAGTATAATTAATCCAGATATGTCACTCAAACCAACTCGCAGAGCAAGGAGATTACTATTAAAATATAGTCAAAGAGTCGATGTAAATAACGAGGATATAAAGAATTGAAACATACTAAAGTTTAAATTATAAAGCGAGATGAGGATTAATTTTGTGTCTGCTTGCGAGTGATGCATGTTTGGTGGTTTGTCCGGCAGCCGCCAAAGCCGGCAGCGGCCTACACAGCACATACAGAGGCGTTACCATCGCGTCGCTGGCCTAAGTATCGTGTCAAACATAGGTGATATGTTATTGGACTGGACTTAACAGCAAGCGAACCAAAAGTTGTTCCTTCTCTCTGTACTAAATTGAAAGCCATTCATGTTAAAACTCATTTCATAATGTCACATTTTTTTTTCTGTGGCCTGATTTTGTTTTATTTTATATTGAATATAAAAAATATATGTACAGCAAAGTTACATCTTTGAGACATATCAGTTAAATGTGAAGTTGTCATGTAAAACGAGGTGGTAAGAAATTAAACTATCAAAATTAAATGTACATTATCAATTAGCCTTCAATTAATATCATGATTATTTTTTACCTGTGTCGTTGGCATGATTGAATTGAGTCAATGCTAATTTATTTAAAATATTTGCCCAAGTTATACTGTATATTTTATATTATATATATATTTTTTAAATATATACAATATACCTTTCCACGCATTCACACAGCTTTTTAATTATGTTTTTCTTTTTGCATGGCAGAACATGATTTCATGTATGCTATTTTTTTTAATTCAAATTTTTATTTCGATCATAGGCTTCATATTTTAAGTAATTTAAGTTCTACGTACGTAAATTATACATTCCAGTTTTTGTGACAATAGAAAATATAAATTTTATTTTTTAACCACTTCAAAGAGGTTTAAATGATTACTAAATTCTATCAATAAATGTTTTAAGAGAAAAACTTAACATGCTATAAAAGTTGTTAAATTCCATGCTTTACATTGTCAAAATAAACTGTCAAAATAAGGTATGATGAATAGACGTAACACGGCGGGAAAAAATGTTTTTATAACTTTTTGAAAGCCACTCTATATAAGTAAAATTAAATATAAGTCTGGCATGAAATGACAAGATTTTTATAAACTTTTAAATATAAGCTTGACTTTATAATGTCACCCGAGGCATAGAAAATAGACTTTTAAAACATTTTCCAGTTTTAAGAATATAAAGTTATTATTTTTTTATAATACCACAAACACAGTATAATGTATATGAGTATCTTTTAAAAAAGAGAATCTAAAATTACTTATATTACAATAAATTGTAATGTTTATTAACATTACATGCATTTAATAAATTAGAACTCAATTAAACCTCACACTGCCTATCGTTATTCTTCTGTTTACATTGTTATACTTGTATTATATTGACGTTGGTGTTGAGAGTTATGGTGTTGTATTGCCACCGCCCTCGCGGTCCCCTGCACTGTTATTAGCGAGTGCTGCAGCCACGACGACCCACTGAGGTAGCGCCTCGCCAGCCCACGCCCGTCAATCCCGGGTGACGGACGTGCAGCTCTGAGATCAGTCACGGCAGCAGTTACGCCCTTGTCACGTTCGGACGTGCTAAATAACCTGAGTCACTTTAATAAACACTCAGAAATTAGATTATCGTTTTCATTGCTGTATTATTGTTACCTATTTACTATAAAGTAATTTTAAATTATATATTTTTTCCTGTTTTTTTTTTTTTTTAATGCAATAAAAGCTGTGATATATTTTTATTCATTGTCAAAAATTATTCTTTTAAAGCATTTGCTACCACCACCAGAGTTAATACGTGCTAAAAATCATCAGTGTCACTTATATATTTGATCCGGTTAACTGGTTTTGTGTACCTCCTAAACCACCCTCCACACCAATACCAACGTTCCCACCAATATTTAAACCTCCCACACCACTATCAAAGCCTGAACTCAAACCAGCCCCCATGTTCACACCAATATTACTTCCTAAACTGCCTCCCACACCATTGCTAAACCCTGAACTCAAACCAGCCCCTACATTACTACCTATGTTTACACCAATATTGCCTCCTAAATTACCAAAGCCTGAGCTCAATGCAGCCCCCAGTGCACCACTTAAACCCAGGCCAGTATTGAAGCCGCTTTGTGCAACTTTACCCATTTTATTCAAAACTCCTTGTGACCCCAAATCACTACTTGGAAGTAGTCCAATATATGATGCTGCATTTTTAGTCACCTTATACCCTCCTCTAGCTACTGTATTTAACCCTTCCAAACCGGCACCTGCAAGAGCCATACCTAATAGTAACGTTCGGGACTTGTCATTTTTAGGATAATCTGTTATGGCTGCTTTTCTGCGAATTCTATATAAATCTTCAATAACATTTTCAGGGATAATTTGCCGAAATACTCCGAAGCTAGAAAATTTCGGTGAAAATGGTCCACCCCTGGCCAAAGATTCTTCCTCTACTTCCCCCTGTCCTATCACCGTCTTCACAGCAGGAGTTTGACCGTAGATCTTGATATTTCTGTCCAGTCCTTCGTTATAGGTGGTACTGATCAGATTCGGAGCCGAGAGAATGGAGTCTAATATTGCACCATCCTTTGCTTCAACTTTACGTTCGATGTTTTCTGCAGAAATTCCCTCCACCTTGCCCTTCGTGGTGCCCTGTACGTTCGCTCCGCGAGGACTGCTCACCATCTGAGTGACCACAGGCATCTCCTTCGGTTGATCATTACCTAATGAAGAAAATGACAATTATATCACTGATAGGGGAACCGAAGTTACTTTCCTTTATCCCACACATTTCTGCTTATTATGCTGTATTCCACATGAAAACAAAATATTTGTATTTTGATCTCTATTTTGATTTCTATCAAATTCACTAAAAGTTAATTAATAAAATAAAAATGCGAGTTTACATGATAGTGAAACAGCCAGGGTTATATATATAATTATACAAGATAAAGATAAAAAAATACATACCATTAAAATTGATAGCAGCAGCTCCAGGATTTAGTTTAGCAGCTAGAGCGATTGACGGAAAATTGAACTGGAGGGAAAAGAATACAATCAAACAAAATTATTGTATATTATTTTATAGAAAATAATTATTATATAAGTAATTAAGTAAAATGAATACCTATACCAGTATAATGCACTCATAATATTAAGTATATAGGCAAACGGTCACAATTACCAGTTTTAGCAGCAGAGTCAGCAACACAACCGAGAGATGCATCTTGTCAGAGGAGAAACGTAGATATGTCCTTTTTACCTCACACCACCTCTATTTATATGCAACTGTCCGAATTGTGACGTCAGTCATAAGACTAGCGTGATTGAAAATTGAAGAGCTGATTGGTAGCTGTCTAATTATTATTATATTAATTACCATCCACGTATTTACTAGAATTACTATATTATACTTTGATGCACAATCAAGTCGCCCTCGTTTATAAATGATATAAACTGAAAACAATGAGGGCTTACGTCATATGCACTTGATTTTAATGTTTACATTGACTGTAGGTTAACAAGATTATTGTTTACAAATATCGTGCATCATAGGAGTTAAATTAATGGAGTCGATTTAAAAAATATATACATGTTACTTTTTATTTGGATGTTCAAATTACAATTAAATAAAACATAAATATTTATTTACTACACTATTTATTGCACTACTTAGGTACACAATGGATTACAATAATAACTACAGGGGTCATCAAAGATATACTAGAGCAAAACAAACGTTTAAATTTTTATTACTTGAATGAACAGGTAAAGATCAGTGTCAGATTTTCATACTCCCACATGTTTCCTTGGCATGGAATATTATCCAAACACTCGATTGTCATAAAATAGTATGAGACCAAGTGCAATTGAACCCAGATTGGGAATAAAAGATGGCAATAGATAAGGAAGCATGCTTATTTAGCTGTTCACACCTTGTAGCATATAATATAATACATAGGAGTAATTTGTGAAATGGAAATTAAGGTATGAAGGATTCACATCTGAAAGAGGTAAAGGGTAGGAATCGTTGGTATCGTATATTTTGGCGTATTATTATAAGGAAAACGAAGACTGTTATACAAATTTAAAGATTGTATCAAAGGGTTACAATGGAAGATACTCTCTGGTTAGGCCGGTATTACACGATACAATGTTTATAACTATTGCATACAATTTTTCCTTTCAAGAAAACTTAAACTCCATTTGTTTGTATTGAGACAATATTTTCTTGTAAGGAAAAATTGTATGCAAAATTGTATCGTGTAATATAGGCTTAAAAAGGACAATTTTGGTAATACATTTGGTTATTGTAAGGAGAAACTGAAGTAGCGAGTAGGCTTGAAAGTTGCTATGAAAGAAGCACCATAACATGGTTCAATATTATATGCAAAAGAAAAGATTGGGCATCAGCTGGTTTGTATTTCTGAATATTATGAAACCCATTATCAAATTCCAAATTAGAACCTCCGTAAGTTTCAAGCATATAATTTTTTTTTAAACTTTGAATGGCTTGTTAGCATTAAATGGAGTGGTAAGATTATTGTTTACTTTATAATATCTATGATGCTCATTCAAATTGGAAGAATAATTGTGATTTTTGTTTTCCTCCTATATAACTGCCTACGAACTCGATGCAATTAACTCTTCCTCGTTACTCTCGGGTGCAACACGCCCTAGCGCCCTAGTGCTCTGATCAAGCTTAACACATTTGGGAAAAGAAGTCCACCCTTGCCCGAATTCTGTCCTTCACCTTCTACCTGACCTTCTGCAGTACTCTCTACCTCCGCTGCACCTTTCACCTTTGTCTTGCTGTCCACCCCTCCATCGGCCTTGACATCACCGGTCAGAGTCAGACCTGAGAGACCCAGTCCGAAGCCGAATTTTCCACCAGCTTCAGCCTTAGCTTTGACCTCTTTTTCGAGCTCCCCGGAAGCCATGCTCTTCAGAGTACCCTCCGCCTGTACAGTACCATTGTTGCGTATGGTTCCCTGAAGGTTCGCCTGGCGTACGCTGCGAGGACCGTTTACCATCGGGACGACACGTGCCATGCTGTCGTAACCTGTAGATGGGACAGTTAGTTAGTATAGATCTTGCTTGCTATATGCTGGAAATTCTGACGTATACGCAAGTTTTTTCGGTTAAAAATTTAAAGTAATTACCGTAGTAAGAAGTACGAGCGTCCTGAGAGAGACTTGCAGCTAAAGTAGCTGTTGGCAGTTGTAACTGAAATAAGAAATATTAATTGAAAAAAAATCATTGAATTTTAATTAGGTAATAAACATACAAATTAATTAATTGCTACACCTCCCAAGAAAATATTGTTTGAATTAAATATAGCAGGGCATCAAACGAAACTCGTACTGCAGGTCGAACAAAAAAAGGTTTTTAGTATTATATATTTGTTTTTAACTATAGAAGAGAGCTTAATGGAACGATAATACTATAATGTATAATATTAGAAACAAAAATCAAACTAGGATTAAAAAGCATAAAAGCATAAATAAACCTTTTTCGAGAAAAGTTGTTCATACAAATTGCAAAGATTTATGACTTTTTACCGAAGAGCTTAAAAAATATCCAAAATGACAACAGGTAAAAAATATACTCATTAGTAAATTATAAGTTTTATTCTGTCTAACCATATTTTAAGTAATAAAATACAAGAGAACATAACTTTAAAGCACACAGTTCTATACAGTTCTATTTTATTTATTTATTATATTTATTCAGAAAACAGACTACAGGTTAGGTAACAGTTAATGTAACGTAATGTAACAGTTAAATGTTTATTTATTCAAATTGGAGTACATTTTGATGATATGTGTGTACTGTGTACGTGTGTTGTGTTTATGTGTCTTATTTTAATATTAAGATTGTTAACGTGATCTATGTTGTTGTACAACCAGTTGTTCGAATAAAATAAAAAATAAAATAAATAATATACACAGCAAACAAACACTCTCAATTTTATTTTAGTAATTATGTTTTTTTTAAATAATTAAATAAAAAGCGTTTCTATAAAATAAAATAAAAATGTCAAACAAAACAACAAAAATGTAACCTGAAGCGTACGTACAACAAGGATTAATTTTACTACATGCCTTTGAGGTATAACAACATGCAATTAACTTCTGTTTAATTGATGAAAAAGAATTAAAAGAAAATAATTAAAACAATAAAAATATTAATTTGAAAATAATGAAATGGAGTATTTTTTTTTTAATTATAAAGTATTTATCATATTAATAATTTGAAAATGTTAGTCTTCGTTGCAATATATATTATGTTTACTTCAAAATATAATATATACAATATTTGACGTATATTTGCTTTAAAATGCAGTTGCAATATTACCTGCGCAATCAGCAGAGGCAGCAGCAGCAGCGCAACCGAGAGACACATTTTGTCGGTAAGGTGAAGCTGTAGTGTAAGGTGTGTGTCCTTACTATTCGTACCGCATCTATTTATATGCATTTGTCCAAATTGTGACGTAATCATGACACACGTTATTTTAACATTAAAGAGCTGATTGCTAGCTACCTCATTATTAATATTAATTACCTGCCACGCATTGACTTAAATTATTTTTATTGCATGTGCATTGATTTAAAACCAGTTAAACAAATTGGTTCCCGATTATAAATATTATTAAGAGCTGACGTCATTCTACATTTAATATTTTACGTCCGTATTTTTATGATGATTCGTTTTTATGGTAGAACATATTATATGTATATTATATACAGTAGAAGATAAATTTTAATTTATTTTATTTGGTTTGTGGAATAAAGTGGACAATTTTATAAATCTATTATGCGAATAATAGAAGTTCATGTATGTGTATAACAATTATTTTAAAAAAAAAAATCTATAATAGTCACTTGAAAATAGAGCTAAACTTTTTCCTCGTTTTTACGGTTCAGTTTCTTTTATTTTTTGTTTAATGATAATAATGAGCTTTTTTTTTCTACTTCTTTTTGAAACGTATAAGCACATGAGAGCCGTCATTACGCAAGAAGCAGTTGCATATTTAATGACACAAGTCGGCCGCACCTTCTCCTCCGCTGTACGTTCAACAGAGAGACTTTGCTTGCTTTTGGATGGCTGGGCACGCAAGCAAGACACGGCTGCGGTGGTGGTGCTGGAACTGTCGTTTTCCTAATTGTTTTTCTCCCGTGTCAGTACTAATTGCTTGAAATTAAAATATATTGAGCTGTGGTCGAGAGAAACGATTGTATTTTAAAAGCATCGTGTCTTGTAAAACATGCAGATTTATTTTAGGATACTAATTTAATTTTCTTTGAAATACAAGCATATATATATACATTTTTTTTAATTATATGTAATATTGGGTCTTAATTGAAATATTTAAGTATTTTATAAATTATGACGCATATCCATATAAAAAGTATGACTATTTCAAAGCGTTAAATTCTAAAAAAAAAATAAAAAAAAAATAATAAATAAATAAATAAATAAATAAATAAATAAATAAATAAATAAATAAATAAATAAATAAAATAAAATAAAAAATTAATTTAAGTCATGGAGATGGAAAATATGCATTCTGAGTTCTGAACCCACATATTACACTACGAGTATGCATGTTTGAGATAGAGCCAGCTCGACAGCTGGTGCACAATGCATTACAGGTCCAGTACAGATTCTGTGTGGCCGCGGTTTATAATTGCATGCATGCCACGATGTGCAAGCTGTCTTGCGTGCAGCGTTGCTCGTCTGTCCTGTGCGGGCGTAATGAGGGATGATGCAGCAAGTATATACTGCAACACCGCTCGTTTCTTGTTGGCATGCAAGTACGAGGCGTTTTTCTTGTCCCATGAAAGGTACCGCCTTAAGTCACACCCTTATACAGTGACAACTGTTAAATAAAGTTTGTTCGTCACAAGTAAAAATAAAGTTAAAAAAAAAAAAAATGAAAGTAAAGATATAGTAAATTAAACTATAAAAAGCATTGATAAAAATTATGATGCTTTTCATATATTATGTTCTTATACTGTTGAATAATTTTATGTTTCCTTTGTTAAGCGAAGAATTTATGCAATATCTCCCACTCAGAAGTAATGAAAGCTGCATGAACAAAGCTGATAACTTTCTTGAATGGTTTTGCACCTGGTCACTTTGAACAGGTGTATTCTGAGTGGATCCTTTACTAAAGTGCATGTAACCATTGATACAAAATTCACGATTTTTTTTTCCTATCTCATTCCCATTTTAATATATTATTCTGTGTAATACATTGTCACAACCAGAATCAATTTTCCGTGACGTGAATTGCAAAAGCACTAAATTCGATCTGCATTTTAAATTTATTTATTTTTTTTTTATTTATTATTCATTCGTTAAAACGTTTTAAACATTTACTTCATTTTATACGTTTTTATCTAAATACACTTACACTTATTTAATAAAAAATTATCCTTTATATATTTTTTAATAATATTAACTTTGTACACACAGTTAATCGTGAGAAATAATAGTTCTCTTTTTTTAAAAAATATTTACGAAAAATTGTGACTGACGTCATACTATGCTGCTCTAAATAATAATAATAAAAAAACATTCCCATATTTTAATTACGGCGAACATTTTCCAATCACAGAAATGCAGAAGATCAAAGGTTGAGAAAACGACATCAAATGCTTGCCTTTCTGTAGATGAGACCTTCGTGCATCAATCTGTCAAATGGGTCGCACAGCGCACAGTGCTCAGTGATTGCTCTTCTTACTTAGGGCAGCAGAAATGAGATGTTTTTTAGGTCATACTGTCGAGAATATGCAAACTGAAGAAGAAATTAAAATGACTTGGGTATGAGGTTTACAAACAGAAGTTTTTAAATAAGAGCACTAAAAATTATTAAACGAATGTATATCTGTAGAAGTTGATACACTATATAATTTATTCTTCATACCTATAAGATATAAATGAATTTTTTAACCATAAATAATATTATTATAATAATATCATATTTCAGTCATAAAATTTGTGTTTCATTCACTTCAAACTATATGTATCAATTTTATGATCTTGTTATATTTATTTATACTATACTTTTCAGATTATATAAATTTTATATTACATTTTATATTGCATATTATTAAAGATGAGGAAAATATTTAAATGAGTTAACGTGCTACATATATACATGCAGGTATTGTGTATTAACACGTCCGTTTTATTATTTAAGTTGTACGTACGGAAGTTTTTAGTGAATTATTATAGTATGGTTAAAATACATATTAATATATTATATATATTTATATACATGAATATGAAAAAAAGTATATTATAAGGTGATTTAACATTGCGGAAAGTGTAGGAACTTCTGTTATGTGGCGTAGAAACCACCAGTACTTAATTTGCCACCACGGCTTTTGTGCGGTATAACGTAGCCAGCAACGAGCAAGGAAAGCATGGCTGCTATTGCTGCTGCAGAGCTAAATTCTATAGAGCTCCTAGCAACTTGCTCGCTTGTTCCTCTAGGGAAATTCAAATACCAACATCAAGTGAAAAAAACATCACTTCTTTTTAATGCTTTACTTACGAAAAGATGAGAAATTTGTGTCACTTTGCCCTGTGGGAAATATTTCTCATAACTTGATAACAGTTTTTAAAAGGAAGTGACATTTAAAAAAAATATATATTGAAAGTAATTTTTTTTATTTTATGTTTTTTGCTGTTAATGCATTTTTTTCTATTCATTTTAAGAAAAAATGTTAATTATAATCACAATTTCAAATCAAGCAACTTTGTTTCACATTTCAATTTATTTCGATAATTTATTTATTGTATTTATTAAAAAAACAAGCACGTGTGTTGGTTTTATATTGATTTTTTAAAAAGCGTTATTAATTTATTGGACAATTATTTGTATTTCTTTGTACTCTACGCATAATCTTGTACTTCGTGGAGTTCGTGGAAATTCCATGAGGCACTGTTCGATCGGGCTACTGGTAGACATGAAAGAAAAAAAAAAATCTGGATTTGAGGGTTGATAAGTCTGATCAGCGGCGGGGCGGGACATTAGGATGCGGCGCATACAAAGCCACTGCCAACTGATAACCATCTGCATGGATCCAAAATCTGGAGTGACTTTTTTTGTGTGTCACCACTACTGGCACAAAAAACTATAATAGCCTCGCCGCCAATAAAGGTGATGAATATCAAATTATTACTTGTTTGAACTAACAAAAAATCATAGTTATATAAAATTTATAAAGAATTTTTTTAGTAACTTTGTAAAATATGATTTTGCTGAGTAAGAAAACGTGAAAACAAATTTCTTTTGTTACACACGATTATTTTTGTTATTTGATACACGATATAAGCTGGAAATTGGCAAATTTGAAAAGCAATTTTTATTAAATCGTACTTCATTATTTTACACTTAACGTTTTTTTGTTTGTTTGTTTGTTTGTTTTTTTTACAAAAAAAAAAAATACTTCTAAGTTCTAACACCATATTTTTACTTTTATGCTACAGAAAATATGAAAATAATCCAAGCCAAAATAATGTTTCATATACTGTATTATATATTAATATTTTATTTTACAAAAGAGCCTTATTTAATTAGTTAATTACCAAGTCCATTGCAATGTAATTATATATTTGGAAAAATTAACTTTCATTGATTAAATTGAAAAGGCTACATTTAAAAGTAAAAGTGCTCAGTAAATTATACTTTATAATGCAAAGTAATTACTTGCTAAGCGGTTGTGACACATTCATATTAAGCTTACTGATTGGCTTGTTGCTCTGTCAGCTCTATTTGTTATGAGAGTTATTTATTGTAAAAGCAAAGGCTTATATAGTGGGACAGCTCTGTAGTGCGTGTGGCGAACATTACTGCCTCCGTCTTTTATTCTCCGAGGCATTTTCAAGTGCCGCCACTGCATCATACAGCAGCTAGTGCACGTTTATGTAAATGGTATACGCTCAACTTGATCGCATAAACTGCCTGCCATTCGCTTTATTGGTCTTGTCAGCTCTTATTCAGTAAGAATTATAAACACTTCCTCACTAATTATGAGTCTTATTGACGTTCCTAAACAAAATACTGTTAAGGTCAAAATGTAATGAAAATGACAAGAATTTGACTCTTATCGTGAAAGTTGCTGATATGGAAATAATATGGACAACAGATCTAATTACGTCAATCATAATATATATATATATATATATATATATATATATATATATATATATATATATATATATATATATATATATATATATATATATATATATATATATATATATATATATATATATATATATATATTTTGAGTTTTTGAAAAACATATTTTTTATTTATTATTTTTTTTTTAAAGAGAGGATTTATTTGAAATCAAGATTTTTTAAAGATGTGATACCTTTAGAAAGTGCTTCAGATGTCAACGTTAAAAATTAATTTGAAACAATACTTTTGCCGTCTAAAATAATTTTAATCTAACATCAAGGGAATGTTAGGAATAATAGGAATCAATGTTCGTTTAAAGTTACACGGAAAAAACACTTGACAGTTTTTGAACTGTTGGTACAAATTCTACAGTATTCCTGTTAAATATAAACTAGTTCTGTGTTAAATTCAACAGTTCCAAACACTGTTATGCGAGGACTGTCAAAATCAACAGTCTCTACCCTGTTAAATATCAATGTACGCAGTTGCATGGAAAGATTTAACATTTCAATACGTAAAAGTTACAATTTACTCTGTTAAAAATGAAATAACGTTTTACGGTGTAACTTTCAACCGTGTGAAATTGTTGGAAATTAAATGTTAGAATATGTAAAAAGCAGAGTAACAGTTCGGCAATGTGTAAGCACACATTCAACGTTAGAAACTTTGTAACATTTTGAAGTTTCAACGGCTACACTAATTTTAACACATCTACTCTGCAAAAATTAAACTTTTTACCACGTTATAAAATGACCGTTATTTCTGCGCGGCAGACACGTTTTGTCATTTCCTGTTTCAATCTGCAGGCGTCAGTTCAGTTCTTGTTGTGCTCTGTGAAATGTATTCTGGATCATCAATGGTAAGTTTAATTATCATTTTACTTCCTATAATGTTATGCCATTCATTGTTTTAATAATTGTGTTAATATTTTAAGACACGCGCGGCCAGCAATACTGCGTGCCGGGGTATTTTCGAGGCATTTTCACACGGCCGACGATATTTGAACCGTTAAGGAGCGATGAGGGCCATAACGCTACACGTGCAAATTTTTTGGTAAGTTGAAGGTTTACTTGCAATAAATTTGCAATAATACTAATGCAAGACCTGTGCATTTCTATAGTTGACGTCCATGTGGGGATTATGCATCAGACTGAACGTCTCGCGAATGCAGTCCAGAATACAACCGCCCTTGTGCCACCACCACTTCCCCGAACGACCATTCAAACTACCAAGATGGAAAGGAAACCCAGAATTGACCCTCAAAATGATGTTCCTTTACGTCAGTTGTTGAGTATAATAGTGTAAAAATAATGTTCAAATATGACAAATTTCCATCTTCACCTCATTCACAAAATTTATAACGTTCTTAATGTATAATACAAATAAAGCCATCTAATATTGTATAATATAATGTTTGGATTTTTTAATTAAATATTTACTATATAAATAAATTACTATTTTTTTTAATTGAACCCTTACAACCACTTTAAATCTTTATTCAGGATTTGTTTGCTCCCTAATCATTATTTAATTATAATATTGTCATTGCTTATGAAACTTGTAATATTTTTTATGGAATGTTTTGATAATATAGAAGATGGTGTATTACATGTTGATGCAATTGATCTATTTAATGCATACAGTTTTTCTTTACAAGAAAACTTTAAGTTCACTTGTACGAAATGGAACTTACGTTTTCTTGTATAAAGAAAAACTGTATGCAATAAATAGACAATTGAATCATCTAATACCAGCTTCTAGAACATTATATATTTAACAGAGTAAAGTTGTAGAATATAAGGAAGTAGATACGTTAGTAGAATCAAGAAATAAACTGTAGAAATTGAAGGAGTAGAAATGTTAAAATTAAAAAGATAGAACCTATAAATCTTACATTGCAAACTCTGTCGTTTTTAACATTCATACACTGCTACACCAAATTCTACACATCTAATGCCTAAAATTCAACAGTTCTGAGGTTGTAGAAATCTAAAATAGCAACTCTGTTGAATTTAACAAATTTTTATTATGGGTACAAATACAAACGCGTAAAACAGCTAAATTTAACAGAAAAACTGTCAAGTATTTTTTCCGTGTACGCAGCTAATGAGTAATGAGAAATGTTAGGAATGTCATGCAAGGTTATGTTTACATCCAATTCTGTCAATGTTATGATGCTACAGTTCGAAATAATGAGGAACGAAGCTTTCACCTTCTAAGAGCAGTGAGATCGAGCATTACTGTAGTACTAAAATTGCTCTTATGTGCTACAACCATGACATTTCTGCCTAATAAGGAGTTAATTAACGCAAAATTATTTCCGAAGAGATGCACCTTCTATAGAGTAGACAGTTATCAAGGCAACCCAATACGTTGATCTCTGTGCATGTTAAACGTTGTAATAATCTCTTCTGTGACAACGAGTGAAGATTTTCTAGCTTGACTGTTTCCTTGACTTGTGATTTGCTTTGTGAAGGTTCGTATGTAACGAGAGTTTTTTAATAGCTGGCAGCCATTTGCGTGGGCCTCTTCATGAAGGTCAATACTTAAAATTTTCCAATGTAAATTAAGAATACATACTGGAACCTTAAAAATATAGCATAAATTATGTTTTTTTTTTTTTTTTAACTACTGTTTATAAAAAACAAACAATATATAAAAAAATGAGTGTTCAATAAATTTATTTGGTTGACTTGTCACTTTAATATTATTGCAACGGGGGAAATATTTGAAAATTTAAATAAGAAAGACATAATTTTGATACCATAGAACCTTCAGATATTCTGATATTCAGGTATTGGGTGTTGATTATTGGGTGTGTGGAAGGTGTGATATGCCCCAGGCAGTGGCGCTCCCACGCGCTACATTCTACATCAGTAATTGGACATCTCCGCGCGCGCCACAGGAAATTGAGTCGCAAGGCTATTCGTCGACTGTCGCCTACGCCTTCCTTTCCTGGGAATTTTGCATCCGTATACAAATTGAACTTAAATATGTCATATTTTTACCATGTAGTAATAATCAATAAAATCGCCGTTGTATATTATAGACAATAATTATATTCTCAATTCTATCACTATCAAATTTGATCACATTTTTGATTTTACTAATGAAGAGAAGGAACTAAATCTGTTGAAAACTATATTCAAGAAAATAATAAATTTGTAATACGTGTTGACTTAAACTTCATGCCCATTACAGTTTTCTTCTTTTTTCCCCGACGTGAGTATAGGGTAATTCATGTCAATATCCCTGGTCAGTAATTCTTCATGAAAGGCAGACAGTTTTATTTTTGCATGAGTGACTGCAAGCCGTGTGTGTGTGACGCAGTGACGCTCGTTAGCGCCGCTACGGTCCACACTCCTGCTCAGTCTGGTCGTTGTCTGGCAGGGTGCGACGTGCGGAACACATGACAGACACACGCGTGCTCTCCGCGTTTTGGCTCAACATGCATGCAAATTAGTTCGAGATGTATAAGGACTCTCGTCCGACCTTCTTCTGCCTCATCGGACCTAAGCGCGCGGTACTAAGAAGAAGGGGAAAAAATAAAAAATAAATAAAAGTAAACTTCAAGATGCCAAATATCGATATTCATGAATTTAGAATATTTTTTATATTATACTTGAAAAAATCAGATTATAATAAATCAAATCTTACTTGTCTGTATATATACTACGGTGTGCTAAAATTTATATAGTAAGGAAATACAGTGCTGAAAATTATTGTTTTAATGTTTTTTAGTAATTAAATTTCTAGGAAATTAATCAAACTAATAGCAGAGAGATATACTTTCTGTGTCTATCTCAAAGCTTTAAGTTTGGGTTTCCCTTTACAATTTCCTTGTTGTTTACTAGAATATAATTATATATTAACTCCATAAGAGCAACTCTAATATTACACAAAGATATATCAAAGCCGAGAAAATCGCTTCCAATTTTTGAATTAAGTTGTGATTATTATTTATAGAGTTCACAAAATAGACCACAACACTTGGCCTCCCTTGCGTCACCCACTCAACCCCTTGTGTCTTTGTGTTACAGCCGAGCTTGGCGACTATGACCCGCGGCGACACTCGCCAGGCTACGTGTCCGAGTTCCGCTTCGTGGCGACTCAGACGGTGGAGCTCGAGTCCCGCATTGCCGAGCTGCACAAGGGACTTGTGTAAGTACACGTGCATGCCGACACGTGCGCATGCAGCAGCACACAAATTAAATCTAATTAAAATATTTTTTTCTATAACTATATAGTATTACCTTGCAGATGTAACGTGAATTTTCATTGTCAATCTTCTGTTTGGGTTTTTAACATACATTTTATTTTGACGGTAAATATTTAATTTTATATTTATAGCAATTAAAATAAAAATGATAATATAATTAATTACATTCACCTATGATTTATTATATTTAATTAGTTAATAAATAATGTTTTTATATTACTTAATTAAATCCAGCTTTCACGTAGGCCATGTTATGCACTCTATATAATTATATGCATGATACAATATATAGTACGATGCAACTCTTTATTGTCTTTCCAACTACATCTTAAGGTTGAAAAAAAAAAATTGTAATGAAAAAATGCAAGAACAATAGGCAAGATGCAAGGAGGCTTGCGGTAATGTTGAAAGCAGCACTTGTTCTGCTTGTCGTGCACTTGTGACGTGGTAGCTTGCTGTTGCAGGGGTCAGATCCCGGCCGTGGCGGAGCTCAACTTCCTCGAGAAGGTCAAGTGGCTGGACATGTATGGTGTTGACCTGCACCCCGTCCTGGTGAGTTTACATTCGTCTGCTACTGGTCTCAACATTCTGCACTTTTTACTGACAATTAGGAAATAATTTCCGATGTTACTTTGATTTTAAATTATTCATATCATAATATAGTAAGAAAAAAAGGTATATCTACGAAAGAGCTGGCTGTAGATATAGGACAGGAAGGGATTTTCTTATATGAAAGTATAATAAAAATAATTTAGGGATGCATTACAAAATTTATTAAAACTCAAATTTTTATTTTGATATCAGCATGAATCGCGTCAATTGTTATACATATAAAATATATATCATACTTAATTCTAATTAACCTTAGCTATTCTTAATTAATTTTAATCACAAATTTTCATGTGCATTAATATTTAACTAATTATGACGAGAGTCAATTGAAAATTATTTTAATTTAATAATTATTACTTGATATTATACAGTCAGGTAATTTACTTCCTGAATATTACATTTCAAATTATAGCCTTTAAAAATATAAATTGTGAAAAATGTTGCTGTTCCAAATTTCAAGGAAATTGCATAATTATTTATTTTTATTTATGTATATGAAAAAAATATTAATTTTTTATATTTTGGGAGTTTTTTTTATTCATATATATGAACACACTGTACTATACTTTATATATAAAAGTCTCGCCGCAGATACACCATTACACGCTGCTGTTTCAAATTCAATTATCCCACAGCCTTTGTCACAAGCTTTAATGAATTCATGGTTTGGAAAATGAGAACGATTCAATACCACTTCACGTTTATTGCATACTCTTCTCTCTGTCTCTTTTCCGTTACTAGCTAAAACCTACCATTTTCGCATTTTTCCTCTTTTTCTCTCTCATAAATAATATTTTTAAAACATAGCAGTAGAAGTTCTTTTGATCTTTGTACTTAATTTCATTTTACCTGCATATGCTTTTATATTTTATGTTAAACGTTTTATTTTTTTTTTATGTCTAAACGCTAAATTATTCACATATATAATATACACAATTTTTTTTTTCAATGTTAACTTTGCATTTACTTTCAGTCTACGTAATACAGTTACGGTGCTCACACTAAATCAGTAGTGTCGGTATTTAAAAACGTAAATTTTAAGTATCATTCTGAGCTATATAAAGCTATTATACTCTATATATAGCATGGTCTTAGCTATAGCATAATGTATATAAAATAACCCACGCAGAATGGTTCTATAATATTTCCATTAAAATGTGAAATGTCAAAATCATTATACGTTAGGTAGAGAGAAAAAGAGACCGCTTATACTATATAATATAATACACTCCCATATATATTAATAATAATCTTGAGCTATGAAAATTAACGAGCTTGATTCGAATGAGTGGGTTTAATTGGTTTGAAACAGCGATCGCTGGCTGCTACCCGCCATGCCCTATAGATACCATGCTATACTACTTAATACTATACTACTATGGGACTCAAGCGATTTTCCCAGGACTTAAGAAGAAGAATGATGTCATCAGAGACGACGATATATTTATATATTTTCGTCTGCAATAATAGTGTCTAAAGCTTAAGCGCCTACGCCTCTTTTAGTCCAATTACGTAAGGCAGTCGTTCAGTACGCAGTATAAAATAATGTGCCGTATACGGTTGGTACAGTACTTGTGCGCAGTTCAGAGAGAGAGAGAGAAAGGCATCCTTTCAAAACATATTGTAGAGGAAGTGAACAACTCATTTCACGATACGAAATTTTATAATTCAATTAAATCTTAATGCAGATTTTTTTTTTTTAAATTATAATAATGTTTTGTGAAGCATATGTATTTGCAGGGTTTTAAAACTTAATAATATTTATATTTTTGTTTATAAATACGTATTTTTCAAATAAGACCTGGTATAAAAATATATTTGAAATACATCAAAACGAGATTAAGGTGAAGGTATTAATATAGTTCCAATTTGTAGCACGAGCTACAGAGCTAGAGATGGTAAAGGGCTGATGGATGTTGTTTTGCAGCGAGATAACAAGCAAAGCTCGTTGCGGTCTCGCTATACGCAGCAGAAAATACGACGAGTTCACAGAACTAAGCTTATTTGCTAGTCCATATTTTTTCTAGCTATAATATTTTATTATTCTTTTGTGACGATTCATGGCTGTATGGAGCGATATCGATTGTTTGCGTCCATAGGTTTTTTTGAATATTTTGACGAGCACTTTGAATAATATTTGAAGAACCGGATCATCCAATTACTTTGAAACTTTTATCATTCTTGATGCTAACTGGTACATTTTTGTTATAAGTGGATAGTTTTTATCCATTCTATATAATATAAATTAGGATGTACTATATTATATAAGAGTTTGAGATAAAAGCTATTTTATTTTATACTATATATAATACAGTATATTCAATAAGATTTTAAATATACTCAAGTATGCATGATTTAGATCGCGCAATGACCCGCCTGATGGGTAACGGGGCAATGGCAAGTCAACGCGTATATATGTATGTACTACAGCGAGTTTAGGTGCTCGGGCTGATTTATAGCGTGATCTCGGACAATGGGGAGGCGAGGGAAGGGGCAGGGGTCGTCGCCCGGCCCGAGTTTGAAACTGAAACCAACCAGCAGTATGTAAGCTTTCAAGTACTAACGTAAAGTGTGTGCTTGAATTGTATTCTACATTACAATGTAATAAAATGGAAATTATTATCATATAAATAAAATAGAAAATATATTTAAAACCAACGTTATGTGTCATTTTTGCGCATTTTTGTTACTGCATTTTTAAACTACATGACGTCATAGATACTATCACGTACTGTACGTACTTTTAATTCAAATAGGTGTGACATGTGACTCATTTAATTGCAATGCTTTAGCAAAACAATGTCAAGATATGACATCAGCTGTCTTAGTCAACAAAACTTTATAACACCTTAAAAATTATGGAAATAAGATTTTGGTGCAGCCATTTAAATGCACCCTTTCTCTCTACCGTTACCACCAACGAAAGCTTTAAAACGTATAATATATCATATGTAATGTGTGGCTTAGGATAACCAGAGTTCTCAGTAAAGAAACCGGACAAGTTTTAACAATTTTTATGAAGGTTTAGTTTTTCTTTTGTCTGCGATTATACTCTGCATGGCATTGCGTATACTAAATTAAAGCTGAGCAGACTCTTTTCATGGAATGCAGATTCCCTCTATTGTTATAGTTCAATGAAAAGATCTGTTGAATAGATTTCAGAGATGAACACCATCAGTGCATGTTAAGTTATCTCTATACATGCGGGACTATTATCTCAATAAATACAACGTTCGAATTGAAAGATTACTCACTAATTTTCAATTCGTGAACTGAATATTAAATTTAAATTACGTGTAAGTTGTTATAGTTATACACTTGTTAAATTACTTTCAATTATATCAAATATTATACAATTCGAAAAAAGCTTTTGACGTTGTAATATATTTTTATTATATTATTATTATAAGATTAAGCCGGTATTACACGATACAATTTTTCTAATTATTGTATACAATTTTTCCTTACAAGAAAACTTGAAATCTATTTGTTTGTATGGAGAGGAAAGTTTCTAGCAAGGAAAAATTGTATGCAAAATTGTATGGTGTAATACAGACTTTAGAGGTTATATAGAATATTCTTTCGTCATAATTGTAAAATTAATTAAGCTTTACTAAATGTTTTTTTTTTTATTTTTATATCACAAGATGCTATTAATATAACACATTATTTTTAATCTCATGCAAATTTAAAATTATTATACTGGTAGACTGTTTGATTTTTTTTTTAAATAAATGTTTACAAAGCGTTTTCTTTTTGTTATATAATATTCTTTGAGATGCGAAACGTTTGTCTGATCCGGATCGATCAAGTTATACTTATGAGGAAGCTGAAACAATGTTAAACTTGACTGTTTGTCAGACCAGCTTGTCGGTAGAACGTGTTTATCGAGCTCAAACAGTTTGCACGTTGCGTATTTCAATCTAAAACACCAGCTAGTAAGGTAGGCATCAGTTATATGAGAGTAGCCAGAGTCGCTAATTTGCATAATAATGGACAAATTTGCATGTCACGAGACCGAAAGAGAGGGAGATATTAGCATTTCCTATGCAGTGTGCGAGGAGGGCCGAACTTAAGAAAAAGTGGTGAAAAAGAGCGAATCTCACACTCTTGAAAAAATCTAAAACATCAAAGTAAAACACGTACTTGATATTGTCCTTTGTCACGTTACTTCCTTCCTGAATTAAAACGAACTTAAATAAATTTAATATAAAAAATCTAATTAAACACACATATATTAAATAACAATTGAAGTATTATTTGATTACTAATGAAATCACTAATAAAAATTCTTAATAAATATTTTATCTTGTTTATTTTTAATTAAAGAAATTCACACCTTTGTTTAAAAAAGAAAAGTAATACAGAAAAAAAAATTAGATTAGGAAATACAATTTGAGATCTTGTCTTTAGGTTTATTTCCACAAGGTGCGTCGTCATAAATTCCAAGGCATGACTCCCACCTGCTTCTTGCGAGTCTAAGAGCAAGAAAACAAACAATGCGTCCTCTCAGAAACTTATTAAGGGATGAATAGCGCCATGGGGGGCGGTCTTGTTGCTTTAGCACCGAGACAGAGAGAGTCCGGCCCGTGTGCTAACAAGTGTCTCTTATGTAATTTGTTAAGCATACGTTTTCTTCTTTCATGTCATTGTGACGCTTGTTCTCGGCCCTCTGGCACGCGGAATCCCGCCGCGATCTGCTAGGGACAACGAAACAAAAGCAACTCGTTGTAATATATTATAATACCATCTCCTCATTAAACTTGATATTGCTTTACGCACGTGTTTTATGTCATATTATAATGTTTGTTGTTTGTAATTAATTAACTTCTTAGATCTAATCTCACTGTTAGGTTAATTTTACTGTTTTTATTTAAAAAAAATTATATTATAGTATTTTGTACAAAATAATAAACCTATATATATTTATAAAGATTTACTTTCTTGACAACAATTACAATTTTTAACTTTATAATGTAAGAAAGCAAGTCATAAAACGTGCGATAGAAAGATTCAGGCTGAGCTCATTTTCAATGAAAACGGCATAAGTTTATCAAAATTTAAGAGCAATAAAATCTAATATCTAAAATAATAGTGTCAAGTATCTATTAGGAAATAAAAAAATAAATAAGTAGGTGCTGCTGCGCCTTAATATATTTATATACCTTGACTTTTTTTTTTATCAGTGTGAAGTGATTCGTGTCACGGACTGTAGAAGTGACGTTTGCTGTTCAAACAATCTGTGTGATGATTAGTAAACACATAAACTACGTATAGTCGTGGTCGTGATGAAGGCTGCAATTAGACCAAATTCAGCGTCGAGCGAGGCCGGCCGCAGCAGCACCAAGTTACCCTATCATTATGATAGTCTCCTCAAGCAGCCTTGGTTGCAGCGACGGCGGTCAGAGTGCGTGGGTGAAACCTCCGACGAGTCTATAGTAATTGGCACCGTCGTCATTGAAGACTTACAAATGCCCAAATCAAAGAGGAAAAAACTAGGGCTTCTTTCTATAAATTGAGTTCCGGTATTTACTAAATTCTATATTATTTTGATATAGATTTCTTTGTATTAAAGAAAGAGGCGCACAATAACTTTTTCATTGGTGGCCCCTTCCCGGTAACTCACGCTTTTGCCCGGAGGCTGCTGCCACTGCCCCAGGGGTCACGCGTGACCGACTCGTGTGAAAAGGTCACGCTCCCGGCGTGTGTGCATTGGCCTGAAGATTTTTTTATTGATGCCATGAGGAATGCGCATAGGTTTTATTTTTTATATTATTTCTTAATGAAAAAAAAATCTTTTATGTATACTTTTTTTTTTTCTATTTATTTTCCTAAAAAAAAATTTGATACATTGACTGCAATGTAATTTAAATTTTGCCGCTATAAACTCATGTTCTATAACACATGGTTTTCAGAGACCATAAATTTAGTTTGCTGACATTGTAACATTATAACGAACGTAGAGAGAAGACAGCATGATGATAGAATTTACATTGAAAACGATGAGGGTTTGAGCTTGTTTGAGGTTTACTTCTACTGCATACGAATTGCAAAATTACATCCTCTATGCCTAAAGGGTCAGTCATGGTCATATTACATTTTGTTTGAAAATATCATTCGTAGTCATAGCTTTACATATTTCCTCAACATAATGTCCCTTTATTCCCCCTACAACATATCCTTTCACTGCATATTTTACTAAATCTTTTATTATATTATCCATAGTAAATTATTTTTATAGACAATATTTTTCTCCGCTAATATTTATCTTTATGTCTCAATTTTTTCTGTCTATGAATGTACTTTACACTGTGGCATTTCTATGTAACCGCACACCAGGTCACCAATTGTCATGACGAGGCGGCTTCAATGTTCTCCCACCTCATTGCAATGGCCAGGCTGTGTTCCCCACACACCGCAGATGTCCCCTGGGGGGCCTCACCCCTGGACCGGCCGCTGAAGTCGTGACCACGCTGAGGTGTTGTGCCCCTGAATGTGCGGCCACCCGCCCAGCCCGCGGGAGTCGCGGTCACGTCGAATCGGTAACGAAGTGTCTAACGCCATGGTGGTTGTTGCAGGGCGAGGACAACGTTGAGTACTTCCTGGGGCTAACTCCGAGCGGCATCATCGTGCTGAGGAACAAGACCAAAGTTGGCAACTACTTCTGGTTGGTGTAACATAATTATGTCATTATCGTAGTTAGATTCAACATTGCATGGTGCCTCAGAATTAAAGTATATATTTTTTTAGTAGAAACAGAAGTTAAACCGTATTAGGGGAGATTGAAAATAAAGGTTACCAAATTTTCGCAAGGTAACTTAAATTCTGAGGCAATGGAGTGGAATTTAATTTAAAACTCATATTTCTTTAATACTGTGAAATAATAAATGTTAATTTTAGTTATATTTTGAAACAAAACAAAAATCTTTTCACGAAAGCTCAACCTTCAATAAAAACTTATTTTTAATAAACAAAATGTTTTAATTAAATTTTTAAATCAATGTGTAAAGTAGTATTAACTTTTTCATTTTTTCATTCTTGTAAATAAATAAAAAAATTATTCATTAGTTTCATTGATACCAATTAATTATAATGAATTCCCAATTTAACTAATTGATTCACTCCATTTTCTTAATTGAAATAAAATAATAATAAATAATAATTTCAAATTAGAATGAATTTAAATTAATATAAAGCAATACTATATACATGCAAGGTATGTTATATTTATTCTCTATATATACGAGTTCTTGTGTACAATCATGACAATGAAATACATGTTTTTTATATATTATATATAAAATATTTGAGTGGGTATCATACACCACGACAGTACTATAATGCACTACTATATAGTTATAGAATTATATTATATACTCGACAATTGCCTGTGGTAGAATGCATTCTTGATGGCTCTCTCTCAATGTGACATGCATAATTGTATATGCAAATATAACTTTACATCAAGTATTATTATTATATATGAAGTATTATATAAATATATACATATATAAGTTAAATATAAATATAATATTTATTTTACTTGTATTATGAGACTGTTTATACAAGAAATGCATACATAAATAGTTGGATTATAGTTTAATGGTGCTGTGTTGCTTGTTATAGGCCCCGTATCACGAAGGTTTACTTCAAAGGGCGATACTTCATGCTCCGGGTATGCGACAAAACAGTAAGTACTTCCTTATACCTCTACCCACGATATGCTTTGCAACGTTCCCCTCACATTCCGCTCTTTTTGGTGCAACGTGAAAGCAAAAGGGTCTACTGTTCTCATAATTTAATTTTAAAAAGTATAAACATGCAAGAAATTTAGAAATTTATTCTTTCGAATTTTCAAGTATATTTTTGTTTTAAAATACGCATTGTTTCTGTTTATATACGAACTATAAGCATGTGCTTTATGATTGTATTACATGAATGCATATAGTTCTAATGTAATTTAATTAATATTATAACATTAAGAAAACAATTTCAACTTTGAATATTTATATTTAATGAAAAAAATAAAAAATAAATATACGCGCATTTTTAAGTATTTAATTATTTAAGATAATAAATAAACAGAAAGAATAGTGACGCTATAAATTTAATTGATTTAAAATGTAAAATATTAACCAAGTTTATTGTACCAAGTAATTCTATGGTTTTTATTTACGTTTTAATCATTTAATTTTATAATAATTTATAATGATCATTATACTCAACATAATACAATTATTATACTTGCTGTACAGAAGTTGCTGTATGTTATATCGACAAGATTATTTATTACATAATTGATTATACGTTGAAGTTTATTATAACTTTTATATTATAACAATGAAGTAAGACGAGTATGATGATGAATTACTCCTACTCTAATGACATATGTTGACACATCAATAATTATTATCTCTTAATTCCACGCCCTGCTTGCTGTAACTTTGACCCAATCTCTCTGTCATTCAGTTTACATGAACCTCCCTATATAACTACATACGATGAGGTGTGGTAACATCATGTATTATGCAATGGCTCCTGCATGCTACTAACTTACTGTTACATACTGACTGCTCAGAGCAATTACACGCTACACATGCTTGTTGAACTAATTGGCGTCCCACGTTTACATCGCAAGTTCATCTTCAGTCGGAATATCGATACAATATAATCGATTGTTTATATAAAAAAAATACATCTTCGATAAAAGCATACAGAATTTAACATCACTGCTATAGATAGGGGAGCAGCCTAACTTAATTATACTGTATATTTTAAAATAAATCAAAATTTAATATGAATTTGATAATTATAGAATTTACTTATTTATTTATTTATTATTATTATTTTTTTTTTTTAGATCCTATAGAGCACATGCGGTGCCATCCATGCATGAATATTCAGCATATTTTACATATAGTTTTCAACAGGGTTGTTAGATTTTTAAAGTAAATTTTAAGTAATTTAACTTGTTTAACTGATGTGGTGGGCATGACCCTGATGTCAGGCTGTTCACGTCACCCTGAGAGATTGACGAGCAAGGTGAAAGGTCATCAAGATGCGTTGTTATTATGGCAGTGGATCACTTATAATGTTATTGATGAGCTTAAACTTTTGCAATATAATTACAATAATTACATGTTTTTTTTTTGTTTTTTGTTTTTTTTTTAGAATCTATCCATTATTCATACGGAATGATTTGTTTATGAGTGAAGTTTAATAAATTCTTATTATTGTCAGAAATTGATTAATGTAGCTGTAAAATAAAATGCAGTAATGGGGTGTAAATATTAATTATTATTTTATATATTGACATACTAATTATTTTTATCTTGAATTATAATACACAGCAACATATAAATTATAAAAGTAATATATATATATATATGGGGGTTAACATTCCTGTAGGCTGAATTTTTCAAGTTTACAAATTAGGCCTGTTACATTTTTCAAGCGTAAATTTCAAAAAATAAGTACAGATATGCATATTAAAAAGCATTATAAATATTGAAGTTACTCTCAGAAATAATAATGTAAATATTTGTTTTAAAATTAATGGCATTCCTTTCTAAAGAACAAACAAACAATCGCGTTTGTGGAAATACGATGCGTGGCATTTTATACGATCAATAAAAATAAAACTTGCAGAAAATTAGAAATTTTGCTGCGTAATAATACTAATAATATTATATGGCTTGAAATTAATGTATTTAACAATTTTAACTTACTTTAACATAATTAGAACGTTTAATTAAATTTCAATGAATAAAATTAAAATAGGTAATATATTAATTTAATTTATGTGTGTTGAATATCTTTTGTAATTATTATGCGCCTTTTATAATATAAGTCGATGTAACTTTAAAATAATATGAAAGAAATTCATGAATGTAAATGTAGATATTATTCTGTAAAAACATCGAGACCTATTTTTTATTGCCTTTAAGTCTAATTATTATTTCGTTCTCTTTTCGAGTAATAAAATTTTTATAGTATTAAATATACTTGCTCATTTAAATTGGTTCCTATAATATAATATATTATATAACAAAACTATATATATATTGATTACACTGCATGCTTATTTGGTTTGCTTTAATTAACTCGACTAAACATGATGACAGAATTATAGCATGTTATAGCTGACTGCCGGCGGCAAAGGCGGCTTGACATTGTATGGACGTGGTATTATAATCAGCAGCTACAGTAGTATATAGCAGCAACACCATGCACGTGTGTGGGGTAATCTGGCATGCAGTGCCGCGCGGCCTCGTTCACTCGCTCGCGCAATTCCGCGAACCCTTCGCACCGAGCAACGATCGTGGTTTGAATCCCAAAAAAGATTTACTAAGCGAATATAATCGAAAGACGTTGACTGTTAAATAAAAGAAGCACGCGGGCGTAACATTGTGGAGCAAAACAGATAAAAGCCACTGACGATCGAAAAGGATTTCGTCTTTGAGTAGCGGTCCTTGCATCCATAATGGGCGAAAAGCTCTACAGGTGGCTCAAACAGATCTAGCCAAAGACTGTTGCGACGTATTACACTCCCCTCCCTTTCTTGATCATCTACTTTTTATTTATACTAGTATATTATACAAGAGCAGTATATAGCAAAATGTATACTACGAGAAACATGCATGCAGGCTTCAGAATCTTGACATCACAGCTATGAAATATTAAATTCAAAATGATAGATGTGACATGTAAATATTACAGTATTTTCATTTGAATGTTAAAAGAAACATCTTGAAAATGTATAAAACTATAAAAAAATGCAATATATATTTTTTATTATATTTATATCCTTTGCATGAAAACATGCAAAAGTATATATACGCATTACAAAAGCTCTATGTTATTTCCGGAACATGTATAGCAGAGTAAAATGTGTTTATCGATTTCATGATGAAATTTTGCTGTTCATTTTAGTTTTTGTAAAAAAATTGTATTTTTCCTTAGCAGGCGGTCTTTTGATGCCGTAAGCAGCTAAAGCGTTTGCGTGACAGCTCAATTTGTGGTCCTCGTGGGAGGCTAAAACGCATTGTTTTGCACGGCTCTGAGCCATCGAGTGCTGCTGCTTTGAGTCGCTTAATTTGTGTGTTATACCAAAATCAATTACATTTCCGCTTCAAAACTCGGTACATCAAACACTGAAAATTTATAAAATGAAATTGAAACTTTGGCTGAAATGTTGAACAAGCAGTGAAGCGGAATTTTGCGTTTGCTTCACATTCCATTTTACACAAAGAGATATGAGAATATATGATATATTATTTTATTACATAATTATTAAGTATGTAAAGATATTGGTTTCAGTTTTTAATTAAATAATGTATATACGTATATATTATGTGCTGCCATGCCTGTCATTCATTTCTTTTGATTTTTTTTTTTTTAGCTGTCATATTATGTTTATAAATGCATGAATAATACACTTTGGTCTTTGGAAAATATAATAAAATTTATATTTTTATTTTTATATGCCGGAATATTAAAATATTCAATATTTCATAAACAAAACTTATAAGTTATATATTATTATATTGATACAACAGAATATATTTTCATTTATCGTAAAATAAATTAAACACATGATGCAGCATCAACTTATTATTATAAAATTGTTATATGTTAGCACCAGATTCACCAGAACCTGAATTGAGACAATGATCAAAATAATGGACCAAAAATATTTGGTTGATACACTTAAAAAAAAAAAAACTGTGAAAAACTAAAGACTGAAAAAAATGTAAGATCACCAAACTGTCACGTGTTTCAGAACGACGAGAACACGTACGGGTTCGAGACGCCGTCCAAGCAGGCGTGTAAGCACCTGTGGCGGTGCTGCGTCGAGCACCATGCCTTCTTCCGTCTGGTGCAGGTCACCCCACCCTCGTCAGACCCGCTCTTCTCGCTCGGCTCCAGATTTAGGTACAGGTGAGTGCCCCCCGCTCCAACTTGGGCCAGCAGCCAAGGGTGGATTTAGTTTGTGGAGGAGAGGGGTATCGGGTATACCGCAATTATAGTTTTCAGGTTTTGGATAACAACTGACAGCAACCCCTTAAAAGGGCGAAGGAAAAAAAAAATGTAGCGAGAAAAATTTTGCTCCAGATACAATCCTATTGATCGTTGAGGAAAGATGTAATATTACATATAATATAGTTAAATAAAGTGCTCCCACAGGCTTGAGGCTTCTAAACATGTAAATGAAGTGAGTGATTTTTCTTACCTCAAATTGCCAATAAATTGAAAAATTTATTCGTAAAAGAAAGGGGGAAAGAAAAACTCATTATATATAAGAAAAAATTCATCTTACAAGTTAGCCAGCACTACAGGGCTCATAAAATCGATAATTTTATCGAAGAAAAAAAAAAAAAAAAAAAAAAAAAAAAAAAAAAAGGCTCCAAACAATATAATTATATTTTTTGAATTCCACCTTTCTGTGACGTTTGTTTTTATAGCTACGTTATATGAAATATACCGAATCAAAACAATTTATTTGCCATGACGTGATATTTTTATTTAATAACATATATTTCTATTTTTTAGATATAGTACATAAGGAAAGATATAAATCATTAATAAATCAACTGCAGTTATAATAATACTTATAATGTTATAATTAATAGCTAATTATTAGTTTGTATTCGCTTTCATTACAACAATTTATGTGACAATAAGCGTCATTCGAGTACGTAATAATAAGGCGCCGCGCGGAGCTAGTTCGCATGTCGGAAACCTGAGCTTTCCTTGTAACAGATGACTTGCAGTATAAAGTGAAGTGTTTGGTCAGTGCTTAGAGCTCGTCCTGGCCAATTAAAGGAGTGCGTGTAACCGACTCCCCCGTGTTATTATTACAAAGCATTGAATGAACGATTCGTGACTTGAAAAAATATAAATAAATAAATAATAGCATGAATATTCTTTCATAAATTAATATTATATTTTTAATTTATAAAACGTGACTAGTTGTATCAAATTAACCGTAACTATATCAAGAAATATATAATTGTTATTAAATCTGAATTTTTTTAACCATTGATTTAATGTTAATATAATTGATTTACGTTATGAAAAATAAATTTATGATCTTTAAGTATAAAGCGATTTTATACGATACGAGAAAGCTACTGCTTATATAGAACCGGATAACCGTAAGTCATGATACTCGGACATTAGCGGCGTGGCGGCGAATGCCCGTGGTGATGAATGGTGCAACTCGCGAGCGCAGCGGGTGCACACGGCGGGTGCACCACCACACCAGGAGGGCCACTGCACTCGTAGGCGGTGCGCGTGGAGAACACACAAAACTTAACTTGTCCTGCCTTCCTGGAAATGATTGTTATTTTATAAATACAAGATCATATTAAATTATATATTTAAAACTTTAAACAAAAATACATTATTAAATTAAGCTTTTTTTTAATGTTATTTCACTTCAATAAATCAATATAATACTTGTATGTTCAATATGTTATTATTATATAATCGCAATGCAATTAAAATGGAGTAATATTGGTATTAATGAAGTGTAAAATTGATTACGAAATAATAATTGTTCATGGCACGCTGTGTGGTTTTATCTCATCAAACGTTGGTTCACAAACAAATCCTCGCGCTGTGTGCTATGGACCGACTCCTCTGTGTGGACTGTTTGTGTCATGCTCCGCTGCGTGGGTGGTCGTGCGTCCACCACCATGTGAACCACAACATATAGCATTGTCTCTCGCACCAGCAATAGCTCCAATATGGTCTATTATATATTAATATTTGCTATTACATTTAATTGTCAGAGAGAGAGAAAGGGAGAAACATTAGCACCCTCTTTTTAATTTTATCACTCTAGTATAATTACTTTAAATTTTTTAATGGTTTTTTAAATAGTCGCATTCATTATAAAACCTTTTATATAATACTAGCTTTTGTAAATTGTTGTTTTCTTTGTAATAAACTAATGATACTATGACGTATAAAAATTGCAAAAACAGAGTATTAAAGTTAAACTAATTTTTTTACGCGAAGATCGTTATTTATTTATTTATTTATTTATTTATTTATTTATTTATTTATTTATTTATTTATTTATTTATTTATTTATTTATTTATTTATTTATTTATTTATTTATTTATTTATTTATTTATTTATTGTTTTTTTTTGTTTTTAGTTTGCTGTGAATATACCTGATGTGATTCCTAGGATTCTCCTGAAGTTCTATGTTATTAAGGTGCAGTCAAATCATTGTGTATCATTGTATGTGTCTTACAGCGGTCGCACGGAGAAGCAGGCACAACGCGACGCGCAGATGCGACTTCGAAACCCGCCACAGTTTTCACGAACTCCGAGTCGTCGTTACCAACGTCGCATCGTCGAAGGAGCACAAGATTGTAAGTCTGAATGGTTCTTATTGATAGCAGCAGAATGCCTAACAATGTGATTTTATTGTTTACAGCCCCAAAAGTGATCGAGGAAGGTGGAAAGAAGGAGGGTCTTCACGAGACCAAGATCATCTCGGTTCCTCACCTTGTAACGTAAGCATGTTGCGTCTTGTTTTATAATGGCGGTATTCTGACGATAATGTGTTGCAGGACGCCTGGTATCCATCGCTCCACGTCGATTCCCGCCGCTCTGCCGCGTGCTGACTCCCCGCGCTCGACTCGTAGCGCGCCGTGGACGCAGCCACGCGGCCTCTACTCCGGGGCTGCCAGCCCACGCTCCGTGCGTTCTGCTGGACATCGTCCCGTCCCTCCGCAAGGCTCCTCGCGACTCAACCGTCGTTCAGGAAGTGTTGAGAGCCAAAGTTCCGTGGACTCACGAGCTTGCAAGCGGTCAGTACCTTGACAAATTTTTCCCTCAAATACTGACTTGTTAATTTTGACGTTTCCTAATTATGTATATGACGTTTTAGGCACAGACATCGCAGCCGACGAGGCTCTGACAACGAAAGTGAGTTCTCCAAGTGCTCCGGCCGGTCACATGGCCACCACCGACACCGTTCGCACAAGCGAGACTCGGGAAGTGAAAACGACCACCACAGACACCGGCACCGCGGTAGCAGACACCGGTAAGCAAAACTTGTACATTTTTTTTAATTCTTTAAATAATAGAACTATTATTATTTGATAACTTATTTATTTTACCATTTTTTCCCCCAAAATTTATCATTAACAAAAATCAACAAAGATGATTTAAAGATTAAAACAATAAAAATATTTCAGTGTCAAATTAAATTAATGTAATTCCAGTACACATTGTTTAATGACCTTTGACCTTACTGTGTTGATAATCTATGCACCTAGCTATCCCACGCATGCCCTCCCCTGTCTGACGTGACGTGTTTTGCAGCCACGGCAGTCACTACGAGCTGGTGGATTCGGAGGCACAGTGGCGGGAGGTGCAGCGCAAGCAGGCGGAGGGCCGCGCTGGTGTGCAGATCCACCAAGCCACGGTGGTACGCGATCTCGGCAATCGACGCTCAGGCTACGTCAACAGCGGCATGGAGACCGAGTCCGAACACGCCTACCACCACCACAAGCGCAAGCACAGGAAGCACAGGTGAGAAGGAAAAATTATTTCTGCAATTATTAAATTTATATGTTATAATATGCAGATTGCAATATCTTAAGTACAACAATTTGTTTGTTTTTTCACATAATAATTAAATTAAATTTAAAAAAATAATTAAATAATAATACTGCTAAATTATGTTTTTAACTATATATGTAGCAAAGATTTTATACACATTGATCCCTACATCATATTACATTGAGATATTGCAATTTGAAAAAGAAAATAATATTGACATTTTGTTAGTTTTCTCAAGAGCGGTAAGTAAATTTTAATGCATGCATGGCTATTTTAACAAACACTAGGCTACTTTGCTACTAAAGCAGGATACCAATGATATGACGAGTATATTTAATTTTTATAATAATTTAATTTATTTTGTATTTAATTAATAACATTTTTTTAGTTTTGTATAATTTATACTGTATGTACTAGAGAGAAGTAAGCTAGCTGTGATTTATTAAGAGTTTCTTCACTTTCTTCTGACTTCTTAATTAATTAATAATAATAAAAACAAACTGAAATTCACTTTATAAAATGAAAATTTGGAATATAAAATAAATAAGTATGTCTACATATATATTTCAAACTTTCTTCCACAGCCAATTTACTAAATTTATGGCTTGGAACTATTTTTTTATTACCAATTAAAAAAAGGAGAAAAAAAAACACACATAATTAAAAAACAGTTGTAATGTTTTAAATTAGAAAATATCATGTAATTAAAGATACAGTATATAAATTGATGACTTGAAAAAGTTTATTTTCCAATAATTCTTACTCTTTAAACTGTCCCATACCTCATGCACTGTTTGATTGTTACTTGAGTAGCTATAATCCTCATCGTCTCACACAGGTCTCGCTCACGTTCCCCGTCCGAGGGTAAGGGCAAGCTGCCTGACGAGCTTAAACGCCACCTCGAGTTTGACCTGATCGACACGGCAGGCATGAGTGCGGACCAGCTGAGAGAGATTGCCTACACGGTGGTGGAGACTAATGCCAAGCCGCCAAAGGTCAAGTTCTCACCTAACACCAAGCGGAGACAGCGCTCTCCTCGTCGATCCAACAGGTGAGTCAGCTTGGCTTTGACTTAATGCTCTGGAACTTTAGTACTCCATGTCCTTGTTATTGTATATTTTAAATAAATTTACTATAAAAATTGAAATATTAACTGCAGCTATAGAGAATAATTGTAATTTTTCTGTAATTTAATGCATTTTCTTTATTTTTCTAATTTTGCTATCCATATTATTAATTAAATGTGAATTAATTTTGATATTATTCCAGAAAATTTAATTATAAATGTTTATTGTGATTATCAATAACTCTGTTTTTGAATTAATCCTCATCTTCAATTTAAATTATGTTCCAGTACTGCTCAAGGAGAGCGTTGCCAGCCCCCTGACACTGGAGACAGCCCCCCACCCCCGTACTCCCCTCCCCAGAATGGCAATGGACCCCCAAGCGGGGCAGAAGTTCCAGGGACCAGAGGCAGTCCCTCGGTGACTTTCTCGCCAAAAACCCCTGGAGGAGGGGACGCTCCTGCAAACTTCAATTCCAGCAGTCTCGCAGGATTTGTCAAGACCCCCACCTCATCATCCAATCACGGCACTGCAAATTCCGTGGGCAGCAGTCATAACATTCCAAGGTACCCTGAGCTGCAGACTGGATTTTTTATATGACCCCACGCCTCAACGCCACCACTGAACTGAAAATGTGGTTGCTTCGCTGCTTAAGCAGATTGTATACTCTGTTGCTATTCTCAGAGACTTATGGAAATCTGTGTTGGATTATAATACACATTCTGTACCAGTAAAACTAATCATTTTGTGCATTTTATGTATAATATAGATTTAAATTTATTTTATTTATTAACACGAAAATATATTGCATGATTTTACACACATTATTTGTTGATTTGTGAGCATGTTTGCACAATATTTGCATGTATTTTGTAGTGTAGAGTCTCACTGCTAAATGTTTATTGTTTTAGAAACATTTGTGTCAGTGAGTCAAGAGTGATACCATTTAAAACCTAAATTTTTATCTTGTTATGTAGCTAGCAAATTATTTTGTAAGCTTGATTTGATGAGCTGCTCAGCGTCATGAAAGTTACGCTGATGTTAGCTGTCTCACACTGATCTCCACAGTATATCTATGAAAGTAAAATATAATATGCAAATAAAATATATAGAGCTTAAAATGCTTTAATGCATCTTATTATTATACATTAAAATTATAACTTAAAACACAGTAATTAAATAAGTTTTTTAATTATATGTAAATAAAAATAATCAAAGATGCAAGTAGTGTATCATAAATATTTTTTATTTGTTTTACTCAAAGAAATATGATTGTGTTTAGTATGTAAATTTTGTGTTATATGTGTATTCACAAAAAAATATCATGTTCAATAAAATGTTATTAATTCCTGTAATATTTATTTTCTTTCTATGCTTCTCAATATTTTTTTCTTTCTTTTACAGTATGACATTTAGCATGAGTCACTTGACAAAAAAAAAAAAAAAAAAAAAAAAAAAATTCATTCAGAGATTTGTAGGGGTGCATGGGATGAGGAGATTCTCTTGATGTTTGCAGACCTTTTATTTCTTTGAGGTGTGCGCCACTGCTATAGTTATGGTGTTGTCACCAGTACACAACATTGTTCCTTTGAAATATTTTAGTTGACATACAATTACACTTTCTTGTCACTACTAAGTAAGTGGAATGAAATGGTTATGGTTCTCTTCATATATATCTTTACTTTACTTTGGCAAATTTTATTTTATTTATTAAATTTAGTACAGCTTATTTCATTCTGTATGAAGATGTGTGTAATTATTGACTTCTAAATACTCATCTACCAGGATTTATTATATCATATATTTTTTTGTTTGTTTTTAATTGTCTTAAGTTAATTTTTTATAAACTTTAAATTAGTATAAAAACAATACAATTTAATTTTTAGAAATAAATAATACAGTGATTTATATTCATAACTCTTTATTGATTTCCAGTTCTGTACTTGAGAGATTACCTTGACTTGCAGGACCTCAGCGGCTGCTGTGTTTGACTTCTCTCCTCGTGGCGGCCACCCTTCAATGTACTCCTCCCACGATGCAGGGTCAACCTACAGTAGCCCCTACGGCTCCGTGCCTAGACCTACCTTCAGCTCGGCCATCTACAGCAACGCAGCAAACATATTTGGGCTACCCAACGGACACCCAGCTATGACAAACGGCGTTGGCTCTCACCACCCCTCCAACGGAACTCCCTCCCATCACTCAAACAATGGCAATGGGAACCATGAACACTCAGACTCAGGGCTAGGAGCTGAATCACAAGACTATGGATATAACAGCAGGTAATGGTCTTAGAATGCATGCATTTTGATGTCTAAATTGATTGGTAATGTGTTTAAGAAGGAGTGAGAATAACTTCTGTGTTCTTATGAATATTATATTTATAATATTATATTTTTTATAATATACTCAAATTACTCAAGATTTTTGAAGCTTCTATGATTGATTACTCATCTCATTTAGTCTCATTACTTTATCTATTACAATGTCCTCAGTAATCTGCTCTTTTAAAAATAAAAAAGTATCTAATTTTCTACAAGTAATTTTTAATTTTTTCACTAATCCAGCATTGTAAAAATTATTATTATATACCTCAACATTGTTTCAAAATATTAACTATACATTTCTGTTCTAAAATTAATTGTATCAATTATAATAATTTAATTTTCAAACTTATAATTTTCAAGGTTCAAAATAAAACAGAAACACACAACCACATTTATTTAAACACAATTTACAAAACATACAATAAATATTTTTAATAAATCATTATATTTAGTTTTGGAAATTTATTGACTAGAACTGTACACTTATTTTTGCAGGACTAACGACAGCGCTCGGTATGCTCAGACTACCAAACTGTCTACCAGTTTTGGCAAGGGAGGTGGTGGATCTATATCCAAGGCTTTGCCTGCGTCGTCTCATCTGAACATGCTGCGAGCTCAAGCTGCTTCATCGCCATCCTTCCTTCCTGGTCCTGGACAGTTTCTGCCGCACGTCTCCCTGGGGGAGAAACAGCGTCCTCGACTCTCCACCCCTCCTCGACCTGATGAGCTGCGGTTGGATGCTTGCAGCCTGCCCTGGATGCCCAGTCCGCACCACCATCAACAGGGCAATGGCTGGGCTGCAGCACCTGCTCACCGCACCAAGGTGGCAGGCTGGAACCAAGTGGTGCCCATGACCCCAAATAGAGCACCAGTGGAGGGAACTTCATCATCTTCATCCTCGCGTCCTGGAAGTGTCCGGAGTGTCCGCTCCAGTCCTGCGGGAGCATGGTCACATCATCAGTCAAGCTCAAAACAAGACCCCAGAAAATTAGAAGTAATTACATGTTTTTATTAATATTTTAATTAACTTAATATTATTACTATAATAGCTGTAGATGGCTCTCCTGCATGCCGCTTTTTTACTGCTTATGGCTTTCTAAAGGTATTTAAGTAATTTAAATATACACATCAAAACAGAAGTTTCTTTATGAACTATAATAAATGGAAAAAAATAATAAATAAATGCTTTTAATTAATGTGAAATGAATTACCTCAAATTTGTTTAAATTTTTAAATAATATTAATTTTAGCTTCAATAAGTAGAGCATAATATTTCACACAAATTATTCTGTTGAGGTTAGATTTAATGAAAAAAATGCTTTAATAACTGACGGAACTTGAGACATCTCGGAGGCTGGGTGTGATGAGGCAGAGCTCAGACACTGACCTTTCCCAACCTGACATACATTCCACATGACTGACTTTCCCAATCAAATTATGATAACAAATCTTCATGAAGGAGGGTACATAAACAATGAATTAGAACCTCTGGAATATTATTATGAATTAATTATTTACAAGAAAACAATTAAAAAAATAATATGACTTAATATTTAAATTTCTGTACGATTCATAGGAATTAAAAAAGGAAAAATCATGACAACAATAAATTTCAAGTAACATATTGCCATGATCTCACAGCATAAAGCCCAGATAATTAAACATTTACCTTTTCTTCACAATTTTGTCTGCAATATCAATGATTAATTTTGTTAAATGACAAACTCCTAAACTGTACTGACTGCTTGACGGACCGTGAGACTTGCGCGCACTAACCCGCTGCTGCCGCTACGTTTGCCCACAGACTGGGGACCGCAGATGGGCTGACCGTAGTTCCCCTGATGCCCGCCTAGAGGGCCGGAGGGCGCGTTCCTCCAGCCTTGAGCTTATTTTGTCACCCCTGATCCAGAGCACAAGGCAGCAGACTCAGTGAGTATTCGGGGTAGAACCGTCTTCGTCGTATGTTATAATTAAGCAACAACGCAAGTAACTCTGCCTTGGCACACCCACGCTCGTTGCTGCTAACTCCTCACAATCGCTTTTCCTGCTTGAACTTTAACAATTTTAATATTTTTTAATAAATAATTTTTTTTTACTATTTTGGTGTTTCATTCTTCTTTAACTTTACTAACAGTTATGTCTAATCTTGTGTGTTTTATCATAAATGTTTGTGATATTAAATTATTTGATTTCCTAGTAGTACACATTTTTGTAAAATTTTGTTTTTCTATGGCTTAATTTCTCATGTTGATATTATTAGCCTTTCTTATATATTTACTTTTACTGTCACATACATATTATAATGCATTATTGCAAAGAAAATTCAATTATTTAATTATCATTGTCTTGTGCACCAAATGAATGAACTAATTTTAACGTATGCATCATAGTTAGCAGATGTTCAACTAATGTTAAATATAATTATATTATATATAAGAAAACTTTGTATATATTTTATTCTCTATAATAAGTTATCATAACTCTCCATATACTCTCTGTATGGGATTTTAACATTTCCTTTGTTGTTTTAGAGTGCAGCTGAAGCGTCCCTAGCGTCGGAGTGGGGCTCGGGAGAATTGTGCCCGGCCTCGCAGCCAGCCAGCGGGCCCCCGACTCCCGCGACCCCTTCAAGTGTGTCGTCTGACAGCCCCACGTCCACAGTCTCGGCCGCCACGGTCACCGCCCCCGAGTCGGCCCACGAGATGAGCACGGAGCTCTGAGGAGCAACACTGCCAACTAGACAAGTCTAGGGATACCTCCCACGTGTTCCCTTGCTCAGATAGGGTTAGAAATTTAATATTGACGAGTATATGTAATATCAACCCTCCTGTGCCTCATCGTTCATCCCAAATTTATTTCACAGTATTGTTATATACTATTAAAATCATAACTTAATGCTCCTCCAAAAAAGAGAGGAATATGAATTTATGATATTAATAGTGTATTAAATTATGTACATGATATAATATAAAACATTAAGCTATACAATAATTTCTATTTATTAAATTTATGAAACGTATTTTAATGTTAAGTATTTAAAAAAAAAAAGGATCATTTGTTGAGTGAATTGATATTGTAAAATTCTTAATAATAATTTTTTTATTAAATTATTTTGGTCTAAATATATCAAACTTTCTGTACAATATTGAAAAAGAAATTGTGATTGTAAAATTTATAGGCTTATACTGTTTAAAGAAAAAAATAAAAAAAGATTGTACTCTTTGTGGTGTTTTGTATAAAATTTTTAGCTGAGATTTACTAAATATATAGATAATCAAACGTGTAGAGTTCATGACTGATAATGCCAAAGATGCCGTGTTCTACGGAATCAAGCAATATTATCCCTGTGTCACACATATCCATGTAGAATGTACAGAGTTGTAGTTAAGATCCTTGAAATTTTGGGAAACATTCGCATTCGTGAAAAAAATTAAATCAAGTAGAAAATTTTATGTCTCTTTTAATATGTATACTTGTATCGCTACTGTGTGATGTTGTCCAAATATATCCAAACTTTCTTGTATCTTAAAAAATAATATTTGTTATTGTAGAACAAGATGTTAAATTTTACTTATCTGTTTTTTATGAATATATGTATGTATGTTCTTATAAGTCTTAAAACAAAAACACAAAGGAAAGTAAAATAGTATTTGTGTGAAAATAAAGAAGAAAAAAATACTACCAATATAATGTTTGTTTGTTTTTTTTGTTTTTTCTTGTTGATCCTATAATTTGATAGCCTGGAAAAAAATCAAACATCTGAATGTAAAAATAATAAAATTATGGATGTATAATGAACAATTACAATATAAAATATGCTAGTTCGTAGATCTTAAATCAAAATTTTCGTCTTAAATTTTTACCATATAGAGGGAATATTTATGATAAAATCCATAAAAATTCACATCAAAAATGCTTAAAAATTATTTACCAATTATATTTATTAATTATGAATTCTGTAGAAGCTAGGGGGTTTTGAAAAAATAACTGCGTAGATTTTTGTCTAGAAAGTTTTAGCTCTAGATTTAATACATGTAAAGTCAGTATTCATTTTTTTTTTTAGCAAACATATGGTGCTAAATTTTTTTATGGATACTAAAATACATAATATGCCAAGTTCCCCCAAAGTTATTATGATATATAATTCACTTTGTTGAATGTAAAATTATTTAATTATATCTTCATGACGATAATTCAATATATATTTGCAATGCATTATTTTCATAAACCATAAACACGTCGCTTTTAAAAGGTCTTATATATTTTATGTCTTATAACTCGTATATAATTATATCATATAAAAAAAGCCGAGAAGAAATTATTATTTCAGGATTAAAATTTATAAATCAAAAGCAACGGAGCAACTCGGTTGCGCTCACATGATCGAAATCATGATGTTGATTCTCCTAAAACTGTAGCATACAGCCGCAATTATGTACGTTTCACCTTTTTTATATAAGAAAGTTGAATTTAACACCAATTTAAAGTGGCCGTTCGTGTTTCGTTGCGAGAATCTATTAATTAACGCTTTGATTTATTTGATGCTGCTTTTTATTTTTTGTTTTTTATAGTTCTGTCATATAATTAAATGAATTAAATTTCACTCTGTTATTATTTTTTATTGCAGAGGTTATCAGATTTTTTCAGTTATCAGCGATATATATACCTTACCAGTGAAAGAGTGAACAATATAATATTAAAGACAAATCTTATCCTTATAAATTTAAACAGTACATTTAATTTAAATCAAAATCACTTTAATTTTACATCAAGAGTGTTCAATATTAATTAAATTTTATAATACACGTGCATGCAGGAGTCAAAATATTTCTCAGGGACCTTTAACGTTGAGATACATATCTAATTAAGTATATTACTTATTGTCAAGTTCCCAGAAAGCTTGATGTATGAACGTCTATATGAAAAGTATTAAAAATTAATAGCTATATATCTGTACGTTATATCAAACACCTGGTTTATGTACCTACATTTGGAACTTTAATTAGTACTTAATTATAAATTAGAAATTGACAAATTAATTTCAACGTGATAATTGAATTTATAAATATGATTTCGGTTTTGACTATTTTTGGAACAGTAAGGTTATATGATGTGTAAATGTTGAAGTTTATCAGCCTCACCTCTCCATGCTCCCAGAATTGTTGTTTGTTCTCGCGGATTGGGAAGCTCTCACGCCCGTGACTCGGTGATCGAGCCACCTGCCGCTGCTCGCGATCGAGGTGCTGCTACCCAGCTGCCGTGCGTCCTCCTCAGCCCTCGCACATCTGCCGCACCAACCAAGCATCAAATATGAGCACCAGGGAATTAATCTCAGCAAGGAGGCTATAAACATTTTTTTTTCCATAGGTATAATTTTAGCTCTTTCACTTTCTTTATTTAGCGTCATCGCTTGAAATTTAATACATCAACATTACTATACAGATAGTATAAATAAATATACTGTACATATAAAGCTAAGCGAGTAAATGTTGATAATATAAATAATTCATGAACCGTAATGATACTAATGATTCTTTTTAAAAGAAATTAATTGTATATAAGAAAAAAAATTAAATACCACTTTAATTATAATATACTAACAATTGTGAGTTTAAAAAAATGAAGATCGACATATTTATATAATTTATATGCATATATGTAAATGGAAAACTTTATGACAGTGACAAACCATAAGTAGCCAGTTAGTGAACATTAATAATACGTTGTGGATGACTCGCTTTATTATATAGTAAAAGGTCAGAGACACTCGCGGTGACTCGATTGTCGACGCACAAGGTATATCTCGTATAACAGGCTGCCGCTCGCTACTGTTGTGCGGTTGTGCGAGTACCGGCAGGTGGAAATGGAATATAAAAAGAGGATCTTAACGAGAAAACGGTGACAGCAGCAAACAACTCGTTATGGCTTGATGACAAGTTAGCAGACCTTGATGCAAGTGAGCGAGCTGTTGCAACAACAGAGTGACATTCCCAGACGTATATGTCGCCAAGCTAAACTTATGATTTAAAAAAATATATATATATTTTAATTCAAATATATTATAAAAAATAATCAGTGGGTAGTAGTAGCAGTTTGTGCCCACTGAACATCGCACGTCCAAGGCCAGCCGAGAGGACAGGTTCATATAACGCCGCAGATCTCTCTTTCTCTCTCTTAGGTTGCTGGGATGAGAAACTACCACGCGTTGACATTAAGATCGTATCATATCTCTATATACGTAGGCCACTGCCCTGTTTCTCTCTCTCTCTCTCTCTCTCTCTCTCTCTCTCTCTCTCTCTCTCTCTCTCTCTCTCTCTCTCTCTCTCTCTCTCTCTCTCTCTCTCTCTCTCTCTCTCTGTAGTGTTTGATATAAAATAATATGTATTTAACGATCAAGATTTATAATGATGTTGTAATTCATGAAGCAGAAAAATGATTAAATTATAGAACTTTAAGGAATGTATAATAATATTTTTAAAAATTCTAAATGGAGTTCTTGCTGAGAAATTTACGATATAAAATTATGGCATAAAAAAATTACAAAGTCACTTGGAAGTTACAGACGTGATTAATATTAGAGAGCATGAATTGCCTTTTCTATATAGCAAGCGTATGTATATACGTCAATCTGCGGTTACTTGCAACTGTGGTTAATGTTGTTGCTGCTGCTGCTGTTACCTCCAAGACATGTAACATAAATTGCTTTTCCAACATACTTAATATGACTTGGAAAAGCAATTTATATATGAAGATAATTTAAATTACGCTTAAAACTTTTTTTTTGTCCTCTTGAATAAAAATTTTATTTTATAATAAAAAAGAATTATGTAGCATGCATGATTACGAAGAAATAAGAATATATAAGATATTATACTATATATTATAATATAATAATTTGCTATAAAATTGCGTTATTTAATTAAAAGATAAAGCATAATATAGTTTCCTATTACTTATAGTGTATGGCCTATTCCCTCATGCTATGTCTCCCATATAATTTTAAGTATTCAATTTTCAATTTTTGACCCCTAAAATTGTATATATAGACATAACATTATAATATTTGTAGTAACAGAATTCATTTTTATTTCTTAGCAAAAAGAATTAAATAACTGACATTGTGAATTACTAATTATTTTTTAAAGTATAATATATAATATATTAAATATGAAATTAATTCGTATTTTTTTTACACCACCAGTATGATTCACAGAATGAGTTTACATATTATAATTTATAATTATTGAAATAAGAAATTAATTGGTTATAAAAATAAAACTGGAAATATAACCTAAATAAATTTATTGACATTTTTTTTCCTCTTTTTTTTTTAACCACCAAATGAAGTATCACCTAGATTTGTATATTTGTATGTTAAAATATAATATAATATAGGCTAGTTATGAAATTTATAATCGAGTTTTTATTTTTACGACTTCATATTTAATGTAAAGACGATGCTGATCGAGTTACACATGTATATATATATAAAAAATGTATAAAATTAAATACAAAATATCATTGCAGGCATTAAAGTTTCCAATAAAAATAACGTAGGTGTAGAAAAAGTTGCATACATACAGTTGTTTAAAATTTTCCTGTTAAGATATGATCCTTTCATAGCTAGTGTTACCTGCAATGTTGCGCAAGTCCATCACTCGTTGACCACCACTGCTGCTAGGACGGAGGACTGGCAGCGACTGCGAGCGATGCGGGCTCGAGAGTGAGAGCAGAACGGGCAGGTGCAGGCGGCGGCAGGTGGGGGGCTCTCGCAGCCACGGACCTGCATATGTTGGAGAACGAGTCCCACGCTCATATATATTGACGTTCAGACCATCGTCCAATTTACCAATCTGCAGTTTGGTGCCTATAATTCCATGATAATATATAATATGTTTTATTGTTATTACTATTAATTAAACACATTTTTTTTTCTTTTTGTTTTTGTTGATATGTGCCATGATTATATATGTAATTTGACGTGCTTATATTGTTATGTACAATCGAAAAGCAATAAATATTATGAATTATTATACTTTCGTACGTAATAAAGATTGTAGTTTAGAATATAAATCATAGTTCTATTTGTTGCAGGTCATTTGAAACTTGGAGTTATACATAGTACTATATATTATAAGAAATTCTTCTGAATCACAAATAAATGTATTATGCATTTTCAGAACTTTATAGAAACTCCCTAATTTTCTTGTTAATATAATATATATTGTATTATTTATTATATTACATAATTATATATAATATAGAAATATAGATATAAATAATATATAATACAATATCATGGACATCTTTTTTGACATTATTAATATAAATAGTAATTTTTATGTTTCGCAAATATTAATATATCCCCCTTTTTTAAAATATTCTAACTCAGATAGTTTGTTACAATACAGTTCCTATCAGAGACACGTAGCTTCTTTAGGCTTACTTAATTAATACTTGCAAGCGTATTTTTGTTTTATTTGTTTCACCAATTCTTTTATTCTTTATTTGATAAACTTATCTATAAAAATATAAATTTATTTTTAAAGTTAATAGCACCAACAAAATACTTAAATTTTCTTTAATGCACCAGATAAAATATGGAGGTATAAAGGAATTTAATATTTATCTTATTTTGGTGTTGCAAGGTTTTTTATTGCCTTCGGCCTTGAATAATTTATTTTATATTTAATTTATTCTCTATATTATACATTATAGTTACTAATGAACTAATGTTGCTTCATTTCATCTTGCAACACAGATGCACCGTTAGTGCAGTGCTGTCACTTTTATAAGCTACACTGTAGCTCAGCAAGCTGCGAGTCCCCAGGCACCGACGTGACGACCCAGCTGGTAGTACCAGCACGTCCTCGTCGCCTCCCACTCGCAGCCTCCACCGTCATCGCCGCGTCAAGGATCGCGATGTTTGCGCAGCCTCCCGGCTACACACTCAGAATCGCCGACTCCCTGTGAAACCTATCTCTTTATATGGAATAGGTTAATCTTTAATTGAAGTTTTGTAAATAATTATATTCAAAATTCAAGCAGACTTTCAAAATCGACATGTTCTAAAATAATATTAATATAATTATATATAATTATGATTTAATAATATTTTAATTATAATTATTATGTTATTAATAATTTTGAAAAAGCTGTACGTTTAAGTGAAATTTTAAGAGACTTCAACACTATCTATATTATTTGATGTTTTACTATTGTATCAAATTTTAGATTCTTTCTAAATAAATTTTATTGCGTATTTTTTTTTTTTATTAACCTTTCATTTTGCATTACTTTCAATTCCAGCATTTCCAGAACTTTTTTTTTTTCAATTGAGAATTTATTATAATATAACATAATAAATCATTTATATGGAAGCCCTGAACTATGCAATAGAGATATATTATTACTATTATATACAGTGACGTCATTTTATTGCTTATGATGTGCGATAAGAATGATGCAGAATTTTACTACACAGGCTATTGTAGTGAGGTAGAAAATTTCGTTAAATTATCTGTGGCTCACGGAACTCACGTTCTTGGATCTCGACGTGAAATTGTCTGTGCTGAATCTGCGTGGTGCATGAGCCAGCGTGTAATACACGTACGAAGATTTGCATTTTGTTCCGAGTGCCGCCGGGAGTCAAGAGCCGGCCACTAACAGTACATGGGGCATGTCATCCTTTAAAGTTAAACAATAGAAAGGAATGTTCATGCTTAAAAAAAAAGACAATTATACTAAACGTAACGGTATCATATTAAAGTTTTAAAAGTGACTTTGCGATTTAATTTTTTAATATGTTTACTTTTTTCTTTTGTAAGTGGTAAAATTTTCACTTTATATGTTTTCTATTGTTTGCATGAAGTTTATGAGATAAGAATCTTACTTCAGTACAAATACAGCAGATGTTGCAAATCTCAAATGTAATAAATATTATTTAATTGCTGTATAGAAAGTTTCTTTCTTTCTTCTTTTTCTTTTTTTTTTTTTTTTTTTTTTTTTTTTTTTTTTAGTTTTAGTTTACTGTACACTGCATCTAAGGACAGAAATTTTAAGCGAAATTTCACTAAATTTCTGATGAACGAACTTAATTATATTATATAGCATTTTTGTTTCAATTTATATAATAGCAGTGTGCAATCGTGCGTTGATGTCTCCAAGTACATTTTTATAGTTTTGAACCTGGCCTAGTCCTTTTGTCAATATAATTACTCAATACATAATAATTAGTCACACTAATTACTACATTAGACATAAAATAAATATTTATGCAATATGATTATAAAATAATAAACAATTTAAAACTAGCTGCAAATCTTTGAATTATGCATACAGGCCTCTATTTTTCCCACTATTCAATTTGTATAAAATATAATATTATAAGAAGTAAAATGTGATAACATATGAAACAACTTTAGTCTTCTGTGATAAGTTATCAAAAATTTATTCGATGATGTATTATGTACAGATATTATTATATTACAAACTGTGAAATCGAAAACATTGTACAAAGGATAATAATAATAATTAATAATCATAATATTTTTTTAAGTGCAAGCTTATTTAAAAAGGCAAACCGTACATTTTTTTAAAAAATAAGTACAACCTGACGTATAATGTAGTATTTTTTTCTCTGTTTCAGAGTTTTTAAATAAACCAATTTTTTTTATAACATCAAAGTATGCTTGTTTTTAAGGATTATTAATTTCTTATGGCTTTTATGGGCACTACCTTGGCATGCCAGACCAAACACTGCCTTGGGAACTACTATACCAGCTAGAAGTTAGAAATATTTAACAGCGGAGAGTATGCTAAAGCCCATAATTGCGCCCGCCTATATAACTTGGTTTACTTTACCATTAAACTTTGTTTTTATTATATATTTTTTTTTGTGGTCAGGCATATTATTTATAAGCTTTGCAATAGCTTAATGTTTTAATAATGTGCTCTAGCCCAGATATATTACCACCACCAGACAAAATATTTTGTCCGTAGTTAAGGGCAAAATAATGCCAGAGTTGTTTAACATGAGAAATTAGTATTAATTAACTTTTTTATGTTTCCTTATCAATTCCAAGTCAAATGTAAAATCTATACTTAAGAAGGTTGTTATTCATAATTTGTATGAACTTTCAAATTCTTTGATTTTACATTATGGATGTTTAAAATTGACCCAAAAGTCTTATTTAATTATTTTTAAAATATAAATTCTATTCTGAAACGTAATATTAATATAATCATTTCACAAATGCAATTATACCAAAATGGTCACATCATTAAATTTAAGTAACATTTTATTTATTTATTTTTTTTGTTAAAAAAAATATTAAAACCATTGTGCCACGTAAGAATTAATATTTGAATATTTTATTTATTTTCAGCCCTACTTTTGAATTATTCCCTAATAAAGCTGTGCATGCTCACCTTCAGAAATATATATTATTATATATATATTTTTTATTAAAATTTACGAGTAACGTGATTTTGATTTAATATTATTATTATACAGTATGATTTTTTTGGTTTTATTTTTATAAATATAAGATTCAAATTACCAGCATCAAAATTACGTCACTTTATGACCAGATAATTATTATAGATTCTAAAACGTTGACACTTTTTTTTTTATAGCCGTATAATAATGTGCCACTGGGGCGGTACAAATTATCCTTACTATGAAATCTTTCAAGCTTAAACAGTGCAGACTTAAATGATTATCATTAAGGAGGGAGTTTTAAAAATATTTTAATCTCCCTTATCGGAAACACTCACAAGAAGCAAAGGACGAAAGTTTATTTTTATTATGTTTTTTTTTACACATTTTTTTTTCCCACTGATCTCTCTTGTCACATAGGGAGAGGGGAAGCGGCTGCATTGAAGGGACTACAGTGGCAAATCACAGATATTTTTATATTTTTATCCATTTTTCAAAGCATTTTGTCATCTTGCACGAAGCCAGAAAACAAATAAAAAAAGGTTTTATATTTTATTTTAATATATTTTTTTTATAACTTTGAGCAACAATGTTTTTTTTAAAGCCAATGCCATTTAAAAAAAATGAACAAATGGCACATAATAACGAACGATAATAATTAATAAATATAACCAATGATTAATTTTTTTTATAACGATTTTTGTGCAACCCGTTACACATGAGATTAATATAATAGTAATATCTAAACAAACAAAAAAACAAATTTATAATTCTTGAAACATAATAATATATGTTGTGTACTTTTTTTTTTATTTAAATGTGTGTGAAATTCTCTTGTTATATATATATATTATCATAGTTTGCAAACATTCTCATATTGCACGACAATTGTGTGAATTTATATTAGTTAATCATTTGATATTATTTTAATCATCACATTATGTAGCAGGATTATGAGGGTGAAATATGGTAATTGATTTTCCAATTTAAAAAATGCCAATGTCATATTATATGATAATCAAATAACAACGCAATTTTGCATAAAATTTATATTTTATTAAGCTAATAATTTTTCTGAAAAATTTGTTATAATTTAATAAGCTGTATATATGTATATATATATATTTAAATTTTTCCATTTTATTTATGTACATGGATTTTTTTTTTAATTATTTAGGCTTTATATAAAAAAATTCCTGCTTCTTTAATGAATAACATGAATTTGTTTCTGCATTTGTTTCAAAAAAAGCAAGTGCAGCAAAGATGATATTATTTTTTATATATATATTATATATTTTTTAAATTATTATTTATTTTATTTCAGTGCAAAGCAATCATCAAAGTTTTTTTCTAGCTTATTTTTTTATTTTTTTTTTTTTAATTAAAGTAGATTCATTTTTGTTTTTCTATATCCATTGGCAGAGTAAATCTCGGAGGGCTGTGACTAGACATTTGTATCACACTCGGGTTCGTACGGCGGGCGGGACATGAGGCTGGCTTGGCTGGCCGGCTGCGCGCCGCCCCGGACAGTCCGCTGGTGGTCGGGGCCCTGGTCCCGGGGGGCGACCTCATGGGGGAAGACGGACACCACCCCCGTCCCGATATTCCCGACCACAACCGGACAATTAACATTTTTCAAAATAAAAATATCAGGAAAATTAAATATAAGAAGAACAACATAGTCATATTTCATTTCAATGCAACATGTTATAATTTTTTTTATATAATTTTTATTTTATTAAATAACTTAACGTGTGATAATTTTTTTATTATTATTATTTTACTTATCTATTTTAATTTTTTAGTCCATTTAATATATAATTATATTTATCTTTAAATTTTTTATAATATTTGGACTAAAAAATAAGAAACAGTGCATATATTGTTAAAGCTCAGTAATTAAATTTAAAAAGATTTAATTTTTTTTTAATAGCCTCTAACAAAATTAATGATAGAGCACACACTGACTGATTCAAGTGCTGGTTTCGACGAGTTTTAAATTGCTCACCAAAGTTCGAGGAGACGAGATTTGAAAGGGGGAGGGTTAAGGTTTTGGGGGGCGCGGGGAAGTCAAGCTGGCACCTTACGTCGATAGGGAAATTGTGCACGATGAGAGGTGCTTGCTTGGGCCCACCCGTCACCCAACTCCCGCCATTTAGAATATTATTTATATCGTTTTTATTGCCAATATCAACTCGTCTCCTCAAACATATCGAGATATAATTATATTTATAAAAAAAGAAATACCGGCCAGAAGCCACGTGGCCGGCTACCGTCCTGCACTACACGACCCGCGGAACCTGTGGAGGAAATTCTTCTTTCATATTTTGCTTCAAACGTATAGCAACTTTACATGTTTCTTTGAAAAAGTTGGGGAAGTTACTTTGACATAGATTAATGTAAATATAATTTAGTTTGTCAAAAATTATTATTGTCATTAAAAAAAAATGTTTAAATTTTCCTCCGCAAGTGCCACCTACAACGGTCAACAAGCAATCGCAGCCAGCAGCAAAAAACGGTGCAAGATTCATACAGCACGTATTGAGATCGTAGCGAAGCAATTTTGCTTTTATTTTATATAACTTAGAATTTATCTTAATTATCTTAAACGTTCTCTTCTCGACTGTTTCACATATATATTAATGATTTTTTTTTATAAAGATGTCCTGTTTTCAATATTTTTTTCTTCATTTTTTGTAAAAATTAATTATAGAAAAATAACAAGTGAAAAAATTACAAGAGCATGCAAAAAAACAACAACATATGCTACTGCAAAAAGTTCAGCTCAAATATTTTTTTGTGTGTGTTATATGTGAGTGTAATTTTTTATATATTTATATTCATATAGAAATTGTTCAAATAGGTTTTTAAAAGTGGGAGGGTATTTTTTTTTTAAAGTGTAAAATAAATAAACTCCAGGGCATATAAGGAGCTTAATAAATAGCGAACGTAATACAAAAATAAGGCGCTGGTTACTCCAAGAAAGGGGCGTGGCAGGGGAAGATTGCTCGTCTCGCCCCAGACTGGAGTTGGTAGCGCGCGCTCCACGCGGCTGCAGCCCGCACTACACACCACTTGCTTGCTTGATAGCTTGATTTTGCTTGCGTGTTTTGTTGCCTTCTTGCTTGCACCACACACGTGCCCGCCTTCGCACCACTGACTGCACCAACTACCGCGGCGTGTCCACTCACAATGTCATATTGACAGGCAACAAATAAAAAAGTTATTATCTCTTAACAAACTTTTTCTAATATAATTTCTCGCTAAATAAATTGGTCTGTCTGCACCTCTGGAAGCAGCAATTATAATTGTTTTAAAAAATGTCATATTTTTTTTATTAATATTTATAATATATAATATAATAAATATTACACCCGTACGCCTTTATTTTTTGCCGGCGACGCTGAATTTTTGGATGTTTAAAAAAAGATGGCGTAAGTTGGGGGGCGGGAAGAGTCACCAAAAAATTATTATTATTTTTAATTATTATAAAGAAGTTGTTAACTCCACCCTTACTAATATTATTATTATTTTTTTTTTTCGCACAGCAGCATGAATGGCAGCAATTATATAAATATTTTTTGTTCCTCTCTCACCCTCTTTCTCTCCTAATATATTTAAGAGTCCCTCCTCCTCCTCATTTCTCCTGCTTATAATTATTATTGATAATTAGGAGGGGGGGCCCAATCTCACGCCAGTTCAGTCGCCCGACCCCCAGCCCCAGGTTATTTACTCCGGGGTGGAGTCTGCGTCCAGCGCACGGGGTTGCCGACCTCAGACGTCCGTCGATCGCGAAGTGACGCTCGGCGAGCGCGAGTGCTGCAGCACCACGCGGTGTCCGTTCTTGGTGACGAAGCCGTCGCTCTCCACTAGCACGGCGGTCTGCGCACGCGCACCGCCAGGCTCGTCAGGGGCCGAGGGCGAGTCCGACGCATCACCTCCTTCCTCGCCCGACTGTGGTAGCTGATTCCTCGCAATCTTATGTTTGCGCCACGCGTTCTGAATAAGTCGTGCACAATACTCTTCTCTCTGCCGCCATAAGGTAGATGAAACAGGCTCGTAACCAATTTCATCAGGTCTAGCCTGTACCTCACCTAATTCAGCACTTTCTTCAATAGGATTACCTTTACGTGCAAAGAAGTCTTTAGTAAGAGCATCTAAAATGTCCACACAGAACATAAGATCACCCTTACATATAGGAATATCCATAGATACAATTTTGTACTTATTTGGCTTATGAATTTGTAAAGGTGGTTCAAGAACATCTAAGAAATCTGATAGTTGATCATAACGTATATATTGTGTTCCATCAGGATCAAAGTTTTGCCAAATTTCGTAGTACATATCGTAGTCATCGTCTGTTAGACCCTCTTGCACGTCCTCGGTGGCTTGAGAATAGTTCTCGAGGATAACGGCGATGTACATGTTTATCACGATCAGGAAGCTTATTACCAGGTACGATAACAGGTAAGTAATGCCTATGGTGCTACTGCCACAATTACCGGGGTTTCCAATTTCATTATTTGGTTGTTCACAATCTTCTTCATTAATAATTCCATCCAATACGCCGTCCCAGCCGGCAGATGTGGACATTTGGAAAAGTAATATCATAGATTGGCCAAACGTCTTAAAATTGTAAACGTCATCTAAACCACTTTTATCTTTGACGTGCATGAAGAAAGACATTCCGAAGATGGCGAAGATGAACATCACAAGAAAGAGTAGCAGACAGATGTTGAAGAGTGCGGGCAGGGACATGGCCAGCGCGAAAAGCAACGTCCGGATACCCTTGGCACCTTTCACAAGACGGAGAACTCGGCCCACCTTGGCCACGCGCACCACTCGGAGCAGCGTGGGGGACACGAAGTACTTCTCGATCAAGTCGCTCAGCACCAGGCCTACAACATGGAGCATCACACGTCAACAATGCAACAGTTACAACAATAGCAATTGTAACAGCAAAAAAATTGCTGAATTTCAATTCTGATCATACTTATTGTACATTTTACTATTGATTTCATATTAAATTTGCTTAGAATTGAATTAAGTGACATTAAATTTTTAAAGAAATGGATATTAAGCATCTTAAAATAAATTAATATGACATTTTTAACAGTTTTGTGCATGATAAAAAAATACACTTAAGGATGAATCTCAGTAGGTTGATATCTCGTAATCGTACCACCTGAATGCAACAAGACTTGCAGGGGACTTAGAACTCACCATCAATAGGTGGCATACAAATTTTGAAGCGAATCTGTCTTATCAGTTTTGTGAAAACTGAGGTAGAAGTTTAACATTGGCCTTATGGACGAAAACCGGAAATGGAGCTGTTGTAAGAAAACTGCAAGACTGAATTTGCTCAGCAAACCATAAGCGATTAAGTTTTAGAATATTCTCGATATTTTAAAATTTATTTCATTCGATTCGTTTGCAAGGAAATATTCTTTGATTCCGAAGTAACTGAGATTAATCGTTAATTATAACCGGCGAACATTTACATACCTAATATAGATAGAATAACAACGACAAAATCAAACAGGTTCCAGGGTTCCTTGAAGTAATGGTATCTCAGAGCGAAGATCTTCATCAAGCACTCTGAGCTGAAGATGACGATGAAGATGGAGTTGAGCACATCTAGCACCATGGAGAACGAGGCGGCCTGCTGGTAGTGGTCCATCGTCATGGTGAGCATGTTGAAACCGATGAACAACATGATGATCATGTCGAACTTTTTGTTTGTCACGATCTCGAACACGATCGCTTGCGGCCTCCACTGGATACAAAGAAAATAAAATTAAATACCGCTGGACTTAACCCAACGATTATGTACTGGCCCAGTCTTATATAATCGTTGGATATAACCAAGTTAAATTAAAATTATCTTTACTTTTAAACATTATTCTAGAGTTTAGAAAATACTATATGACTTAAATCAACAATTTTTTTTTATAATTATATTCTAGATGTTAAAATAACACGTAAAATATTTTATTATGATTATTTTGTTGCATTAATTTTAAAATTTAATTCCTTATAATTTTGTAATTTAATAATTTAACCCAGCCTTCTGAAGTGGGTAAATATTATTTTTTCATAGATTTTACAATATAAGTTCTTTAATGGCTGCTGTTACCAAATTTGATATTGCATCCATAAAAAGCTGAACTATAAATCTGCACTAAATATTGAATGATACCAATTACTAGATAATGTCTTAAACTAACTGAATTAGAAATAGCATAGAGAAATATGGAAATAGGATCTACAATTCATGCAATATTGTTGAAAACGATCCTTACCCTTGGTCTAGGGGTTGCTTTCAGTGGTTTCTTAGAGCCCATTTTCTTCATGGCGTTGTAGTACTTCTTCTGATCGTCCGTCATGAACATCTCTAGTGAACCCCCTGCGTACAGATCAAACACGCTATTAAATTTCGTCTAAAAATAAAGCACTATATATTTTTTAATATAATATAAATAAAGAATAAAGAGAAAGAAGTATATGAAAAAATTCTTGCATAAATGGAATAAATTGCAAAAAATTGCATCCTGTAAACATGCAGGCGGTGGCAATAAAGAATTAATTAAGATATTAAAGTTCGTTTTTTTTTTATATATGTTTTAATATTTTTTATCTTTTCGAGAATTACGCCAAGGGCAAAAAAGACGTGGTATTTTGAGAATATAAAATACAAGCAATGCAGTAAGATTCTCAATACTAATTTTGACTCTAAATAATTACATGTTTTTTTTTACAGTATTTCCATTTTTTTTATACAATTATTTATATTTAAAGTGTACGTGCATCGAGTTGCATCACGTGTAGAAATAAGAAAGTTCATGTGTTTCATGCCTCAATATATTCAATTAGATTAGTAATAACAATAATAAAAAGTTTATTAATAAGTGTTTATATATATAAAGTTTCAATAAAAAAAAATCTAATATCAAATCATCTAAACATGCTTAAACCGAGTTCATTCAGTACGCGATAACTTGCGTCGTATTAGAGTCAAAATTTATTTATTATTCTTACAGGGATATTTATTTTTTTTATATGCTTAGCTATTAGTATCAAATTAAAATTTTATTAGTTTTATCCCTTGACGACTGTATAAATGAACAGCAGAGAAACACGATGAAGTACGTGTAATATTTTTTTCCACGCTGTATTTTTTTGTTTCTTTCAACGACGCGTTGTACCAAGCCCTCCCCCTCCCACTTTTCGCCAACATGCGAAGTGCTGTCTGCATGCTGACTAGCCCTCCCTCCCCCGTTGGTGCCAACTATTGAAGAAAGTCAAGAAATTATTGTTTTTTGATAGAAATTCAACAATGCATCATTTTTTTAAAAGATAATTAAATACGTAACGTAGATCCAAATAAATTGTGATACATGTTACGTATTTGTTGTTTTTCATTCATTGGTTTAATTTATCGATGCTTAAAAGTTTTTAAACAGTAAAATTTCTCGATTTTTGATTTATGGGGGAAGGTGGCATATTTTTTTTTGTCCGAAGCCCATTATAATCGGCGAAAACCTAAAAAACCAGCCTAATATGCATCTATACGTCATTCATTATGTACTATTTTCTGGAACAATGCATCAATGAAATCATCGAAAAAAGAGTACTAACCTTACAGAAAAGACCTATTTATTAATTTGTGAAATTCCATTAAATGTAAGCTGTAAAACATACTTTGTTAACTGTAACTTCATAATATTTGTAGGAAAATCTATGTGGTAAAAAAGTTTTTAAAAAAATCTTTACATTTATTGGTAACTCCATTTTTTTTTTCGAGTTATTATTTTGTGGCCTACCTATTCACACTTCATAAAATGTATGATATAGGTGTCATAAACAGATATGAATGATATAATACAACTTCACTGCTAGAAATGATTTTTATGATTTGATTAGTAAAATAAACTTTCAAAAAAATATTACATTTTAATAATTTTTCTTTGAAAGCTTACTAAAAGAGGGTAAAGAGTTTAACAAGAAAATATTGTTTGTTGTTAAAAGTTTTTAAAGAAACATTAAAAGGTGTACAATTTTACAGGGGGTGAAATTGAACACATTCATGGTACATAATTATTATTATTTTAATATTTATACATTAAATTAAAAATACAAAAAATACATTTGAAAAATTAATTTTAAAAATTTCAAGTTTTTTTAAAGGCATCATAGGTATTCAATTTGACCTTAATTGTGAGGGTTTATATGTACATATAGAGAGGAGAGTTAGGGGTAATTGTACCTAAAATTAAAATTACATTATTTCTAGTATTTTTTTTTTAAATTAAGCAACATTATAATGTTAAAATATAAAGAGTTTCATAGTGATTCTATAGTCAAGGATGGAAACATAGATTGACAGAGAGACAGACGGACAGAACAACATACAGTGATTAAACCCATCAGCACTTGTGCCAAATACTTATCTTCTTTTTCTGCTCGTTAAAGTTGTCGATGATGACACCAATGAAGAGATTCAGGGTGAAGAACGATCCAAAGATGATGAAGAAAACGAAGTAGAGGTACATGTAGATGTTCGTCTCTCGGATTGGCTGCCTGTCCACCTTTATGTACAACGAGTAAAACCAAGACATGATAAATAATAGATTCGTCAAATTATAAACCGACAACGCCAACTTCTGCTTTCAAGGATTGTTCTCGCCTTTTTTTTTTAAATATTAAAATGAAGACGCAAAGAATTAAAATTTCAGACAATTTTTTTTAATTTTTATATTTTATCAATTTAGTTGATTCAACGTTAATTGATCAAAAACAATCCTTAAAGTCAAAGAAAGATGATCCATGAAAATATTTACAAAATATGGTTATCAACGTTTTCAACTGATTACTATATTTAGGAAAAGAAGATTAGTGTCACATTAGAAAATTCAAATATTTTATTTATGTATACTAAAATGCATATTATATAAAACAACGTTAATTAAATGTTAAGAAATTGCATGTTTATCATGTATTTTTAGCATACGCAAGAGATTGAAAACGTTACTGATAAACCAAAGTTCTTACCTCTCTCGAGTCGATGGCGTCGTTCATGATCTGAATCCAACCCTTGAAAGTGGCGACCTGGAACAGTGACAGGTACGCCTTGCCCACGTGGTCGAAGTTCATGGGCGAGTTCTCCCAGGTGTAGTTCTCCGCTATACAGGCGTTTTTGTCCCCGATGATCTCGTGGCTAATGGTTGTCTTGTTGGCGTCGACGCACTGTAGGTCAATCAAAATCATGTAAACGCGCGTGCCTAATTCAATTTAAAGAGAATTAAAAGTCTAATTTTTGAAATTCTTTATAAATGTTCTAAAATATGAGTTGAAAAATTATATCTGGTACTTCTTGAAACTTTCAGACACACAACTAAATAAAATTGTGACGTTATTCCTGTTTTAGTTCCAAAAGAAAAATCAAGGCAAGGAGCTTTTGCATTTTTTTTTTTAATGTGAAGCGAATGAATCCATGCACTAGCTATTTCCAGTTTAACTTCACCGCGCCTCCATAGAATGAGAAGTACCAATGCTTACAAAAACAGAGCAAGTTAAAGTACTTGCTGTTCACATGTACAGGTATACACATTTTTTTTTTTTTACTTCTGAAAGTAAATACTTCCAATAACCACAACTTAGAACGACTCAAAATGTCATTAGTTGGTGCTCTGTAAAATGCACCATTAGTACATGAAATGGCTTATGCGGTTTTGATTGTGAAATAATTAAAAGATAACAAACCTTGAAGTATTTTCCGGCGAACAGCTGCACGCCCATGATGGCGAAAATGAGCCAGAAGATGAGACACACGAGCAGCACGTTGAAGATGGACGGGATGGCTTGCACCAGCGCGTTAACCACCACCTGAAGACGGCCGCACCAATCAGAACCCGGCAATCGAGCACCAGCACCAATCACGAACTAGCACGCAACTTCTACCCATTCTTAGCTTATCTGGCTTAGCAAAAATTACAGTATTATAATTTTATGATTCATGTTTTTATAATATTTGCAGTAGGAGATATAGTTTATATTTACTTTAGCCAGAAAAGATCCAAATGCTAAGTCATTAAAAAATAAAAAAAAAATCAGTATAGAAAAATTTAAAAGCTCTAAATATCCTACTTTGCCATGCAAAAAATACTTTATAAAGCTTGATCAAGTGCAATTAATTGCATAATTATGTAAATTATGTTATTATTTTTCAATCTAGAGTTTTAATCATGCTTTAAAATCAAGCCTATGATTTTTGTTTTTATAAATAGATATATTAACTAAGCAGAGATGAAAATTGTGATTGAAAGTCGGATATCAGGAATTTTGACAATGTATTTACTACGCGTATAAAAGCCTTTGATATAATTATATATGTAATTAATTCAGTAAAAAATCACTTCATTAATTTAAAATTTAAATAGAATATATACTGTTAACAATAAATCAACACAAAAGCCATACAAGACATTAGACACTTTTGTTAAGTTCTTAGCCGTGAGAAAATTAATTTGCATTTTTTTAACAATATCACAAACTTCAGTCGATTAAATCTATCGGCCGTTTGTGCCATCATCAAGATGTCTACAGTAGTATATTTTCCTGTCTAAGATCTTCTCAGAAGAGTCCAAAGTCTTGAATAGTCTTTGAAATTAACAATCCTTAATAGATTAACACCAATGTTAACAAAAATTATTTCCACATTTCAAGCAACGAATATACAACATTATATGACTGATTCAAATCATTATAATTATTATAAAGCTAAAAATACTATTTTGTTATATTTAAAAAAAAAATTAAATAATTTTACTTATTTACAGTAGATATGATTTACAATTTGAATCAGTTAAGCAACATCAAAATTACAGTGTATTCGTATGTAAATGCATGTCAGTGTTTTTATGTAGAGTTGTATATATATTATAGTTAATAAATAGCTTTTTTAAATTTTGAATTAACTATAATTTAATTTAATTACGATCACAGCGCACGCAAATAAAGCAAAATGTCAGTAGAATTTTGATAGAAGCTTTTTTTATTACAAATAACTTATTTTTTTTTATTTTTTTTTTTTTTTTACTTTTAGAGTAAATCATCAAATTTATAATTTTATAATTAAATTTAATTAAAAATTAATTTATAAAGTCAAATTTCTACTGCACATCATGATTATTTTTTATGTAAGTTTTTTATTGTTGACTTGATGTGTACGTGCGCCATGGAGGGAAGCAAGCGCAATGCTGTAAGCGTGTCATCATGCAACAGCGTGCTTTGGTAGCGTAAAAGATAGAGTCAAGAATCAGTCGAATGTTGGCGTAAGAAAGTAAGGTGGTATCGAACTAGGCTACGGGTGCAGGGAACCCATGCCACCGGTCGAGGGAAAAAAAAATCTACTCCCAAAGCCTCCAGCTTGCCTTGAAAGGAGCAAATTTATATTAAATTTTTTTGGATATAGTTTTATAGAAAAAAATTTATAGATGCAAAAATTGTTTTAAGAATTAATTTAAAAAAAAATTAGAAAGAAATTTAAATTTAGAAGCCAATAGTAGAAAAGATTTTTTTTCATGCAATTTATTCCAAACAAATTTCCCCTGACAGTTGCTAATAAAATCATGCAACGAGCCAGGAGATAAAAAAATAGAATATAATATTTTGGGGTGAAGCTCCTTAAAGGCAAGATTCGAGACCCGGTACATACCCTCATGCCCTGCATTCTAGACATGGCCCTAAGAGGCCTGAGGGCTCTCAGGGTCCGCATAGTTTTGAAGGCTTGAATGCCTCCCGCCCCGACCAAGGATGCTACGAAGTTTATGAGGGACACCTGAAGTCAAGAGTGAGTTAAGAGAATAGAGGAAAAAAATGCAAAAATAAAATGAGGGGGGCGGGAAGTTTCGAATATAGATATATATATTTTTTAATATAATCAAGAAGAACACTATATTCAGTAGTAGAAGTAGTTCCTTCAGCATACGCTAAAAATATTTTATCTGATGTATAGAAGAATAGAAAAAAAGGCATAGAGAAAGCTGAAGGTTTATGAGAAGAAAAAAAATATACACATATAAATATTTAAAAAGAAAATTAAAACACCATGTTTTTTTTTAAAAAAATAATAATAACACATTACATTGTGTATCAATGTGTGCACACCCACCATATAATATATATAAAAAAGTATAATATATAAATATAAAAAAAATCAGCATTTACCATAAAAATATTAATATTATTATTTATGATATAATAGCTGTGATGAAGGCACATAAACACCAACGAACCAATCACAGCATGTTGCCTGCAACACAGACGTACGTACGAACGAAACGAACGAACGAAGCTGCACTGCAGAGTGAAATTTGGGGTAAGAGAAACAGATAGAAGATACACTTGGATGCAAGAGAGATATAGAGATAGAGAGAGAAAAGGAGATGGGTTTTTTGATCAGACCACACGACACTGCTAGCACACCACAGTCACGGCATCATGGTGTATCCGCGGAGGCACGTAGCCACCCCGAGAGTGTCATCATCGCTCGCTCGGACGTCTTACTTACTCGCATCCCTTCCCAGCGAGACACGGCCCTGAGTGGACGCAGGGCTCGCAGGGTCCGCATCGAGCGGAACGCAGGGATGTCAGCAGCGCCAGCCCAAATCGCGGCCAAGTTTGTAAGCGATAACTACAGTACAGGAAGCACCACCGTCATCATATGGTCAAATTGCACAATTACAGGTTTTGTGAATTGTACGCTGCATAATATATAGATTTTGTTGTATGATTTACTTTGTCTTTCATTGTGTAAGAAGGGCACAGTCATATTAATTACATTGTTAAGTAGATTGGATGTGCAGTCATTTTCTATATGCATGCACTATTTAACTTGTTAATAAATGAACATACATATTTTTGGCATACAAGTTTTGGTATACACCCTTGTTTGGATGCTTGTTGTGAAGATTAACAAAGCTACAAACACACACTTCATGCTCGTTTGAGTGTATGTATTTTATAATTTACGAAGACCCTGGCTTTCTTACACAAGTATAGGTGAAAAATGTTAACTTGCAATTCATGAAAATATTTTGTAAGATATCAAAGTAATGTGGTTTTATACAAGAGAAACCACATAAACATTATATTTTCTATTAATTTAATTTTTATATAAATAATTAAGAAGACTATTAAAAGTTTTAAATTTAATCTACTGTGTCAGACACACAGATATACACGTTAAGTTTATATTGACCTGTATATTTCAGCCCTATAGATTTAATTATAATTTATTTCTTTTTAATTTTCAAAATATTCGAGAGTTAATAATATTGAAAAAAATAAATTGAATGGGAAGAACCCTAAGAAAAAAAAAATCAATTTAGAAATCTTCTACACCACAGAAAATCACCAGTTCATTTCAGTCTGCTTACACGGTGTTCTGAAAACAAGTAAAAGTTTACAAATGGGAAGAAAATAAAATTGAACCCGCATACACAGCTATATAAATAACATATTGTTAAAAATACATGCAAACAATTTTCTAATTGGACGAGGTAACATACAAGTTAGTCACAAACAAGGAAGTAAAGCATTTTTGAAGCCACAAAATACACATTTCTCGAGAGACAATTACTATTACAGTCATTGATAAATCCCCCTCTCATTGTAATTAGCTAATTACGTACATTATTTCATGATTGACGTCAGAAATAACTATTTTTATATTTTAATGTCTCTTATACCAATGTCACTGAACATAATATAATAATCAATAAAAAAAGCTTTAGTTCATGATTTTTTATTTTTCTAATTTTTTAATCTTAAAATTACGTAAAAAGATCTTAAAATTGTTGAAATATTTTAGACATTCTTCGTCTCTAAACGTAGAAGCCCCCTCACCATGACGATGACAAAGTCAAGCCAGCACCAGGCGTTGGTGAAGTACTTGGCGAAACCCAGCGCCAGGAACTTGATCAACATCTCGATGAAGAAGATCACGGTGAAGATTCGGTCCATGTAGTAAAGAATGTCCTGCAGGATCGGCCGGTGTTGCAAGTGCACGTCCTCGAGAGCCTGCGGATCACCAGTGGTTAGAACGAGAGGATATTCGTGAATGTTCGCGCTTCGTCCTATTATATATAATGGCTTATTTTATTTTGTAAAGAATAATCATAAATATGTTTCATTATTTAAAGACAGAAAAAAGAATTACAAGATATTTCTTTTAATTAAAAAGAGTTTTGTATTTTTATACTCATTTAATTTTGTATGTTATGATATAAAACTCATCTATTGCTAGCCATCATACGTTGTGATTACAGATTAAGCTATCATTAATTTTTTAACTTTTTTTTTCAATAAATATTTGAATTTTTACTTATTATTTTAATTTTTTGTTATGATGAGACTCATGCAAGACTCACGAGAGCGAGACTGCTGAGCAAGATCATGGTGATGACTGCAGTCTCGAAGTACTTGTTCTCGATCAGCTGGAACGTCTTGAGGCGGAGGTGAGCCCAGCCCTGCCAGAACGGCGCCTCGTCGTCCCCAGCGAGGAACGGGAATCGTTTGTAACAGGGGTCGGGACAGCAGTCGGAGGGGTACTCTCCCAGCAGCACGTCATCCGTGCCTGCGTCAATCACGTGCTCCTCTTCGATGGCGCCCTCGTCTTCCAGATCTTCCTCCAGGTCTGCAAACACGTACATGTAAGTCATTGCACATATGGACACACATCTATAAGCTGATCCATAATCATGTTTTAAGTATAAATTTATTATCTTATTCAATTAAAAGTATATAATATTGGATTTTCCACATGAAATGATCCTAAATGAGCTGTAGATTAGTTAAATAATTAAGCTTTTTAGTCTGTACCAGCTAATTGTATCGACAATTAATATTCTACAATAATTAAACACCCCTCTCTCTGAACAAAATCATGAGGGTCTATGAGTTTGTTGTTGCGAGTATCCTTGATCCTGCTACTGACAGGTCGTTGACCCACCATCCTGGTCGAGGTCCTCCTTGCTGGCGTCCTTCTTCTCCTCACCCTCCTCCTCATCATCGTCCATGGTCTCGATGCTACCCTTGTGGCTGTCGTCCTTGAAGGGCCGGTTCTTGTGGCTACCATACGACTTGGTACTGCAACAACAATCTACCGTCACTCGCTGATCTTCCACTTAAATTCTCTATTAATGTATTATACAAACCTTAAGGCATCTTCGTCCGTTCTATGAATCACAGAGTTATCTAATCTGTTGTCGTGAATAGAATTTCCGATAGCTTTCGTATTATTCATCACGAGTTTTCCTTTTTTAAGTTTATTCTTCAGATCTCCTTTAGAAAATAAAACGTTATAAGTACAATGACATTATAATATTTAAACATCAATATTTTATAACAAAAACTGAAAGCCCATGCTCTCAGATATATCTATGACGCAGACCTATCTCACCATGGATGGTAAACTCCATGCCGTCACCGATTGCCACCTCAAGTTGGGTTTGATCCTTTGGACTTTTCTTGTCTCTAAATCCAAGTCCGTCTGCTAGGATTTCATCTGCGTTGAGGTCATTGTCGGCGTCGGCGCCATGCGCATCTGCGGACATGGAGGCGTGAGGCGTGCGAAGCAGGTCCGGCTAGCGAGCCACCAAGCGAGACCAACATACATGGGCGTGCCCAACAGCGCTAGTATTTACAAAGGACACGCCCTCTTGACTATACATCAAGTAGCAGCTTAATTTGTAAACATTTTATCAAATTGTTTGAGTTTTAAATGTATGTTTGTACTTAATTATAAGCGAGGAAAGAAGGCAACATTTAGTGACGGTGGGTATAAAATAACTTGATGTCTGCTTTCCCCGCAAGAAGCGCAGGGTGCCTCGAATCACGAATTTTGTTTGTGACTCCTGTAATGTATGCAACTTGTTCAGCTAGCAAACGGAGCGGGTAACATATATTCCAGGCGCTAACGATAATTTTTATGGGTGGATAAGTAAGATGCTAATTCTGATCTAATACAACTATTTTTAAATGCATATTGCGTAACTTGTCGCATTATCTTGCATGCTATATAAATATTCATAATATTATACTAGACTCGTCTCATACCATTGATTGTGTTTTAAAATTATTTTAATCAATGAAAAACAAAATAAAAAAATGTTTTGCCTATATGCTTTTGGTTTTTAATATTTTAATCTAGTTTTATCCGATTATTGAACAAAAATTTTACAATAGAATTGCAATCAATAAATATTTATTATTTCAAACGTGTTCGTTAAACCCTGTAGCTCACAAATAAATATAAACATTTTGAGTATGAATTTTAGTCTCCTATATTCTTACATGCTCTTTTCCAGGCTACAACTGAGGTTTCAAGACTTAAATCTTATATTAAATCTCACTTGAATATTACTCTCACAGTTCAACTTACACGATTCATGCATAATCAATGTGTTACTTTATGTAGAACATCACACAGGTTTAATTATGTATTTATGTGTGAAGTGGATTATCGTGATTGAGGCACCCCCTAGAACATCTACGGCATTGCTGAAGTGTTCTTCAGCAAGCTAACTACCGTGGTGACATCTAGTATCAGATTTACCGACTAACAGTTAATTCAAGTGTCCACATTTATTGGTGAATTTACGGGGGATATAAATTAATAACAAACCAAATGTGCAATAATAGTGCATAGGATAAATTAAATATTAAAAATAATAAAATTAAAAAAGGCATTATCAAACTACATAATCTAAAATATAATAATTATATTTTTATAATATTTTTAGGGTGTTTTAATTTTGTTTTAAACAACATAAAAACACTACACGTAAGGACAAGCAATCTGATTGGATATAAACCTTCTTTCCAACTGGAGGAGGGGCCCTCACCTGGCGTCTGATCTGAAATCTGATTGGTTAATTTGGCTCTCATAAATTTAGCCAAATTTAAAACAGATCTTTTGGTCCAGTTGATGGCTCTGCTTATTCGATTGAAAGCTTCTGCAATTTTATTGGTTTCGGTGTCTGGCGCAGGCGCTGACAGGTTGGATGAACCGAAGTTGCTCAAAAGCAAGGCCAAGAAAAGGTTCAGCACCTGAAAATTATAGTCGATTTAGGATTTTTAAATTTCAATACTATAATATTATGTTTTCTACTGTAGAATTTTATATAATACAATAATTATGTAAAAACACACACAAAAATTATTATACAACGTATTCCAAGGTGTATAAATTTGTTACATATTATTTTAGACCCTGCAAAATGTTATAGCAAGACTTCCTGTTTGAAGTCAGATTTAAAACCATTGGAGGTTGAAATTAATAGATTGGTCAACATTAAAAATTTTTTGCATAGTAGTATGGGGTGATTCCTTTTTTTTTTAATAAAAAAATACTTTTAATGAACAAAGAATATTTGATGTAAGTTTGTGATATTACTTAAAGGTGAACTGAAGGGATTGCTTTTTTTTCCATTTAGGGAACCTTATATTACCTATCCCATCCCTCTGCACTAATTTTTTCATGGCAGATACTTATTGTGCTGCTGTAGGACAATTAGTGAAAAAGTGAAGTTGTGACGTATCAGCGACGGTTGGTTGACTTAAAACTCGCCGCCGTGAAAAAACACACGAGCGCCCGCGGAAACTGCCGAGAGAGTGGCGATCGCGAGCCGATCGCCGCTCCCTCGGCAGTTTCCGCGGTCGCTCGCGGTCGCTCGTGTGTTTTTTCACGGCGGCGAGTTTTAAGTCAACCAACCGTCGCTGATACGTCACAACTTCACTTTTTCACTAATTGTCCTACAGCAGCACAATAATTATCTGCCATGAAAAAATTAGTGCAGAGGGATGGGATAGGTAATATAAGGTTCCCTAAAGGGAAAAAAAAGCAATCCCTTCAGTTCACCTTTAATGAATGACAATTTTATACACATTTAAGTACATTATTTATTTTCCTTGTTGCAGGTAAGTTTATAGTTCTATTAATCTAGTAAAATAATTGTTATTAACCCTCGAAATCTTAATTTTCAAGATCAATAATTAATTGTATTATATTTTAAATTAAGCACGTGAGGTTGTTTTGTTTGTATTGTTGTAAGGTGTCGGAGATACGCACGACCAAGTTTCCAATCACGACGGTGGCGAGGAAGAAGGGAATGCACGACCAGTCTCCCACCAACATGCAGTCCCACATGGACTCTATCCACTCTCCGCACAGCACGCGGAACACGATCATGAACGAGTGCATGAAGTCCGTGAAGTTCCACCGGGGAAGGTCACCGTCCGGAAACCGGCTCACGTTATCTGCAAAAAAACAACCGTCAGTTCACATGGAAATGAGCGTTTACAGTCGAATAATCATTGTTAGAACAGTAATATTAATTAGTTACTATTACTATTTATTGTAACTTGGAAAATTTTCCATTTGATGTCTTGTTAATCACCATGCTCAGTGTTATATTCTTACGAGGCATGGTGATTATGACTGATTAACAAGGCTTCAAATGGTATTTTCCGAGGTGACGACTTTACATTTTTTTAAGGGATTAAACATTGTTAAATGAAGAGAGTTTAAAAAAAAAAAATTTAAGCCTTCCCTTTTTTTAAATAAAAAAGAGTTATCAATAAATTTTTAATGGAAATTGTAAATTCAATTCATTGTTTTGAATCCAGTGGCATATTCTAAAAGGAGGTAAAGAAATTAGAGAATAGGCGTTTAGGGGCCGGTGTTAAATCAATTTTCATATATGTATAATTATACTAAATATATATTATATTTTCTACGCTGAGCTTGATTTTCAAGTAGAAGAATTACTACCTCCTCCCTTTTCCTACGTAAGAGTCCGTACCTGTATAGTTCTTGCCGAAGAGCTGCATGCCCATCACGGCAAAGATGAAGATGATAATGCAGAGCACGAAGGTCAAGTTTCCGAGCGCGCCTACCGTCCGGCCCATGATGGATATGAGCAAGTTAAGCGTGGGCCACGATTTGGCCAACTTGAACACTCGGAGCTGCAAACAGACAGCACATATGACGTCATCTGGTCCCACCAATCATCTAACGAGAAACTTACCAATCGGAAAGATCGCAGCACGGAGAGACCTTGCACTCCTTCCAAACCCAATTCTAACAAAGATAACGCGACAATTATAAAATCAAATATATTCCAACCTTCTTGAAAATAATATTTTGGACTCATTGCTATTAATTTCATAGTTGCTTCTATTGCGAATGTTGCTGTGAAAAACTGAAACAAGGAAAAAAATATATTAGTAATTTAATATCAGTTTCGTTTAATAATCGTTCAGCTAAGTCAAAGCTTTTTTGTTTTACTTTTTGGTATAACAATATTAATATATTGGTATAGGAATTACAGCAATTATTGATAATTACAGCAAACTGGAACATTTAAAAATAATAACAATTTCATAACAACTGTCGAAAAATATTTTTTAATTTTGTTTTTCAATGAATTTAATAACATTTACAGACATTAATTTAGCATAAATTTAATTTATGCATGTATATATTAATATATATAATGTGAAGCAAGGCAAGAGAACAAAATTACTCAATATTAAATACTTGACTGATAATCTGCATTAGTTCAATAGTTTGCACGTGATTGGTGATGGTGCCGTTTTTTTTTTTATTTTTTTCCTTGGTGTCAACTCACGTAGTTTCCGCTCTTGAGGGCTCTCTCCATGTCTTTGTTCATGTCGTGGTGGTCGAGCGCCATGAAGAGCGTGTTTACCACGATACACAGCGTGATGAAGAGCTCTACGAACGGGTCGAACACGATGAGCGCCACAACTTCTTGGAACTTGAGCCACGCCCAGCAGCAGTCCCACACGCAGAAGATGTCGATGCCCTTCATACAAAGCGCCATCGCCCTCTCCTTAAACTTGGGTCCTTCTTCGTCGTCGTCTGTAGGGAAATAATATATGGACACTGGCCACCCGGCCATCGCCACGTTAGTTGACCCTTGGACCTTTGACCTCAATTCTAAATTAGTCCCCAGTATTTTTAGGCTGATGACACAAGATGATCCACCGCTTATGCTTTTTTTTTGTGTGCCTCGCAAACTCATTAGCTTTTATAACAAGCTTTTTGTTTATTAAAAAATAGTGCTCAATAAGCATGTTTGGTTAAATAAAAATTAAAAAAAAAATAGGATTGGTATAATTTTAAATTTAGCAATTGCATATTAGTGCAGTTAAAAAAAAATGAAATATGGCAGCTTTTTATTTTCATTTTTATAATGCGAGACACAAACAAAAATATTTCAAGCTTTAAATTTGCAATGAAAATTTTTCAAAAAAATTGTGAAAAAAAGCAATTACTTTGAGGCTGATGTTTAATTATTTATGTTGCAAAAATGTTTATATATTTTTTTAATGTTATGTGGCAAATACAGGCAGTGCGAATTTTGATGTGAGAGTATTGTATAAAAAATATTGCAATTAAAAGCTGTGTGTAAAAAATAATGTTTGCACATTTTTAATTTAATTTATTTAATTAAAAATTTATTAATATTTTTATTCAGCTGCAGATTTCATGGTAAAAAATTATATAATATTTTGTTGTCATAGATTGTTATAATATTTGGCCACATTGTTACAAAATAAAGTTTTCTAGTTTTAAAATATAGAAATTTTCTTTGCAGTGTGACCAGCCTTACTGAGCTTAAACCTAGAACTACGAACTAGTTCACAGCAGAGCCGCGGGAGGAGCTTCTGTCTCTCTCTCTTTTTCACTCGCAGCCCGGCTACGAAATCAATACCCAAGTACCTCCTCCCGAACTTGACTGCGAAGACTATCAAACGACCTTTACATGAAAATCTAATGAGATTTGTACAAGGTGATTTACTAACTAAAGGTTGTTTGATTAACATTAATGATATTTTTATCGTTGGACATTTTGCAGCTACGTTAGGATTTCGTTATAATATAAATAAGTGACTTACAACAGAAATAAAATGAAACAAATAATGTTCAGTAATAAGTACATTCAAATCATACGGAAGCAAGCAATAAACAATATGCAATTAATTATAAACGTTAATTGCTAAAACAACAGCCAGGCAATTTTAAAAGCAATGCGATAAAGCATATATTTGTTTTTTTTTTCAATTTCAAGCAATTAAGCTTTTAAGCAGGATGTTCAAATAATAATATTTTAAAAGACTTTTTTTTTAAATAATAAATAATATATATGTTGATTATTGATGATATTAATATTAATTCAATAATCGATTAAACAAAAAAGTATAAAATATGAAATATTAAAAAAAAAAAAAAAAAAAAAAACATTAAAATGTTAGAAATAAATAGCATAAAATGTAATGTAGTTTAAAAAGTTGAAAATGTAAATAGAGATAGAAAAAAGGTATACAAAAACCTATTATAATTATTTTTCTATACATTTTTTATACTGTGACTACCCATGATATAATATAAAATTTCATGTTTTACGAAAATTAATACAACTTTAATTTTTATACATAAGTATAATTTTAAGTACACAACAAAATAAAATTTGGATGTTCAAATGGAATCTTCACTTCATAAAAATACTGGTAATATAAGAAAAAATACCAGTATTAAATTATCACCATAAAACAGATTGTGCTTAATAATTTTTGCTTTATTATAGTTAAGTTGTAATTAAACAATTCTAATTTGTTATATTGAAATTCATATTGAAGGGTAGTCACGTGAATTGATTTGTTCTCCAAGAACCTGATTGGTCTAGCGGTAAGGCAGCAGAAAGCGGATGCACACGCGTGTCATGCGAGGCGGCACGTGCCACATGCTCATGCGGGTGGGTTCTTGAGTCAGCTCAGCCACCAAGGGGCCCGGCCTGCTGCTGTGACTGCCTGCTGCGGCTGCGGCGGCGGCGGCGGCGGCGACATCGACACGACAGAGGTCAAGGGTCGAGGGTCATGCTGTTCAAGCTCGGACAACGTCGGCCTCACCTCCGTGGTCGCTGGCGCGGCTCTGTCGACCCGCGGCCTGCTCGATGATGTCGTTCAGCACCATAACGTCTGCCAACATGGACAATGTTCATTAGGTCACCATACTTCACTAATATAATAATATATGATATTAACCATATTGGATAGTTGAAGAGAGTAATGTGAAGTAATTTATATACTATAATTTAATTTAAAATTCATGTCAACAACTTCACCTTGTTTCTATTTTATATCCCTTTGTCTCAATAAGCTACAATGTACCTTAATTATGCTACCATATATAAGGAGGTATTTTAAGACGGACTTGATAGCTCACTCACCCTTCATGTCAACCACGGTCTGATGCTGCGCGGGCTCGATGAACGGGTTGTCTTGGTGCTTGGACTTGGCCGCACCATCTTCACTCTCGGCACCCAGCGACTCCTGTGAGCACCAACATGTTAGATCGTCCCCTTTTTCTGCCCTCGTATGCACTCGCACCCAAGAGCAAGGCAACTTGGACACATGTCAAATGATTTTACTGACATCTTCTTCAATGGAGCATAAATAAGCTGGCTACATACGTATTTATTTATTCGGGAAAACTGAGAAACATGGCTTGTCCAGCTATAATTTATGCTTCATTTAAATTGTGTCTATAGGTAAAGTTGCATGTCATGAAATCTATTTCTATTTTCTACATAGCTTGAATATTAAATTTTAATCAGCAAAATGCTGTTTGATTATTGAAGTAAAATTCATGCTTTATTTTATATTTCATTCAGTTATTTATTTTAATTTTAGAGTTAAATTTATTTAAGATGCAAGAAACATTTGATAAAAAGTATGATATAAATTTAATTATGATTTCATGCACAATAGTTCAATGTTTTTATCCATGGAATATAAAAATAATGATTAACCAATTATGTTTAAATATTAAAAAAATACCAAAGAAACTTATTTTTTTCCTCGCGTGAGCATTAGTTTTTACTCCATGGTTATAAAAAATTTTAATTTTAAATATAATACTTAGCCTCCTGCGGGCGTCAGGCTATATAGGTGAGAAATGTTAAAACAAGTGAAAGAACAAAAACATCAAAAAGGACGACGAGAAAGGACACAAGTCAAGTGCAAGGACGGAGAAAAAGGGTTTGGTTCCTCGCTCGCACGTCCCGAGATTCTTCAAGCGCTCGGCATGCCGTGGTCAGCCTACACCATGCTTAGATATTAGCATCATGTCATACCCCTGCGCCGTTCCCAATACCCTGCAGGCAAGCTTAGGAAATCTCGAAGTCATGGGAAACATACTCTGATAAAATGATCAGAAGTTAATACAGATGAAATTCATATGAAATTCAGATCCATCTACAATTAAAAATATGTTGTAGGCATGATACTTCTCATTATTATTGCTTTATTTTTTCCATGCATGTTATTTGACTATGAACGATCATGTGTGATGAAAATTGGCCATTAAATTTAAAACATAATATGATATGGACTAGTCTATTAAATTGATAAAATACAATTTTATAACAACAAAATATTCTAAAACGTTAAAAACTAATCCAACATAGAAATATTAAATGTAACATGGAGCAGAATATCACAACAATTTGATAAAGTAATTAAATTTGTTTCCTCAAAGAATATTTCCTACACCTTTCTCTGCCTCCCAACAATGCTGCAAATGTACATGCTGGTCCCCAGATTGCTTCAGTCAGATTTTAGTTTATCCTCATGCGTAGCACGGCGTGAGAAAAATAACTTTAGTAATAAAATATTATTATAAATGTAAAAGTTGGTAATATATTATGCTTGGTGCATTCATAAATATAAAAATAAAATTGGAGAGAGTAAAAAGTATCATGTTATTTATATTTTATAAAGCAAGCGTGTATTTTAGCGTTTCAAAAGTTTATATTTTTTGTACTTTTAATAAGAAGTCACCTTCAGGTATTCATAAGGGACTTAATAATAAAAGCAGTTAAGATATGAAAAGTGTAATAAAGAAAATTTGTATTAAAAATGGGGGAAATTTATTATTGTGGACGCTTTTTTATTTTTCAATTGATTACTTACACCATCTTTGTCGATATAATCTAGTTTGACTTCGGGTCCGAAAAGTTCTCTGACGAAACTATCTATAAGTTCGTCCTGATTGGCATGACCAGCGCCATCTGGAAGTCTGCCTCGCATCTGCAGGATTTGTCTGGCGTCCCACTGAGGACCAGAGCGAGCAAGTCACGTCGACTCCAGAATCGATTAATCGCACAAGTACCATCGAAATTTTTACAGTCGATACTACATGACGATTAACATCCAATTAAGTGACGATACCAAGGCTCGAGCAACCATTTAGGAATTCCTGTCGTTGAAAGTTGGTGCGTCTTTTTGTTGTTACAGCATGCCACAACCATGGAATGCACAAATTACAAACCACGATTGAAAGCACATATATTTTACAAAGAGGGAAATTACATGCAATATGATATAGTACATTAAAAATCTAAATCTAACAACTTTATATTCCCTGTTCATGCTATCACAATGATTATTTAAAATAATTGTAATTAAATTATCACAACAGTTAAAAACATTTTATAACTTTAATTTCTACTCACTACATCAAACAATAAAAAAAAACTTAATTTTTTTACCCAGATTATTCCTTGAAATACTTTAAAATAAACTTATAATTCAAGTTTAATAATAATACAATATTATTCAAATTCATTTCAGTTATGTTTACAAGAAATAATCTATGACGTCACTGTTGCTAAAGTGACACCACAGATAACTTCTTGCAGCCACACAAGATCACCACCTGCCGCGATGGCTAGGCAAAAGAGATTTAAAGATGGATAGGAAGAGAGAGAAAGAAAGCGTCACACATGCAAAGAAAGCAGCAGTAGCAGCAGTAAAAGCAAAGAGCGCCAGATTAATGTGAACAAGAGGAAAAGGAGGAAAAATATTTTGAGGACTTTGTTCTTTCACGGTTCACCAACGTCGCAGGAGGATGATTGATAAAGGAAGAAACATTGTGAGGGGTATGTTCAAGTTACTCACAAAGTCACGCATGTGCTTATTGTTGTCCATTATCACTTCAGGCACATAAGTCGGGTTTCTGGATCTACACCTTAGGCGACTCTCCTTTGTCATTCCTTTGCCGTTCAGGAGGTCACCGTGAGAGGTGTAGGAAATCCGTGAGGCATGAGATGTATAGGATGAATGTCGTGAACCTAACGTTGTATAAACGGGTACGATGATAGCTCCATTTTCTTCTGACATTGGAGTTACTGCATTCGAGTCATCAGCATATGGTAAATGTTCTTGTGCATCAAGATACGTTGATAAAACAAGCGGTTTTCTATCACCGAAACGTCGCCCATTTCTTAATGTAAATTGATGACTTCCTCTAGAACCTCTTCTGATGTTAAAAGGTGAACCGGGAAGGCTGAGGCTCGCCTGCAACGTTTGGGGGTCAGGGTAAGCAGGCTGCAGGTCAATGACCCGCTAAAAAAATTTGCACAATCAAAGGCTTAAGGCTCTCCCTGCCTTCTCAACATTTACGTTCACCGTAAAATTTCTTATTTAGAAAGAGGATTTTTTTTTTATTAAAATTCTGTTGGCTTTTTTTTTTTTTTTCGCTCGGTGATGAATAGAGATGGAAGGGCAAAAATATTTGGTAGAGCGAAGCCGAGAGAAAGAGAGGCTGCGCGTTTTGTGCTCAAGCGGCAAGGAAAATTAAGCCAATCGAGTGAAGAAGGCAGAGAGCGGCTGCGGCGGCTGCGGTGGCTGAGAGACCTGAGAGAGAGCCCCAGCGTAATTTAACAAATCGCCGGGGCCGGGAAGCTCCACTCCGGGTTATTTCAATACTTTAAAATGCAGACAAGGGTTGTTTGTACCCAATAAATAATTTGCTTCTCAAACACAAAATGCAAAATTTTGGCATGGATAAATGCATTTTGTAATAAAAAATTAATAAAACCCGGAGTAAAGCCTTAAATAAATTCATGAATTAAAAATTGCTAAATGATTGATTTTTGTTTCTAACTGCATTACATACACATTTATTTAAGAAATTGATCCCCGTTATCATTAAATATCACTAATTCATTAATAATTTTACTATAATAATGAGAATAATTAAACACCCCGCCAAAAGAATGGTGCATCTAAAATTTTGAAAAAAATTAAAAATTGTTAGTCGTCACTGTAATTTGATAATGATTTAAATAAATATATTTCTAAACTAAAACAAGATGGCGGCATCGTCACCATGCAACGTCCGGTCATTCTCTAGATCTACCATCAGACATCAGGAAACTAAAGACAATCGTTGCAGCTACCAAAACATCGATCAAGGGACCCACCCACCCTTTGTTGTGACACAAAATAATCGCACTGGATTCTATCAACATTGAATTTGATTGTACTGACCGACAGTCAAGTATTTAAGTTGTTGGTTGTTTCTTACGCACTGTATCATTAATCAAAACTTAGAAACAAACAACTTTATTTAATTTTTATTTTATCATTATTACACAAATGAGAAATAAAATTCAGTGCAATTTTTTCCTAGCAATTTTTTCTATATATTTTTTTTTATTTGTTTCCTGATTTTTGTTTTCATATTATAAATGTGTTGCGTCTTACTTAATTAAAACATGTATGTATTGTACAAAACACATACCTGATTATACATTTGATTGCGCTCACATACCTTCATTACGCTCTCCTGGTAAGCACTAGCATACTGGCTTTTAGCCGGGTAACTATCGCGCATCTGACTCGCAACCTTTGGGGAAAAAGACAGAAAAATATTGCTCCTACTATCGTGTCACAAAAAATAAACATTTAAAAATAATAAGAAATTATTTTTTTTTAAATAAATAGTAAATTTTCTAATAAAAAAAATACCATCTAATAACATCCATAACAATTAAAAATACGATCATGCGACATCAATGTTAATAATGTATTAAATATTATATTCTTAACCATGCTCCCTAACTGTTTAACAACAATGACGAATACAATAAAAATAAATGCACCATTCTCCTGACAACATTTATTGTTGTGAAAAATTTTAATAAAAAAATATCAACTAAAATAAATGTAACCTTGTATTAAAAAGACTATATAATACGACTTGTTTTTTATTTTATGCACACGGGAGGGTATTACTAACAATGCAAGGAGTAACAATTGCAACCACACCGTGTATAAAACAACAAGGCCTGTGTTGCTCAACAATGAGTAAAAAAGAAAAAATCAAGATCACCAGCAGCCACAAAACAACACCTTTATATAAAATAAATAAATAAAAATGATTATAACGAAAATATGATAAGGAAAGCACATCGACAGTCGCACCATGTTTACATTATGTAGGTAGCAGTAGTTTAGAGACGTGTCTTACCTTGCGGACTTTGCCGTTGGCACGGCTGCGGTGCTCGCTAATCGAGTCACCACCCTCGGACTTGATGCTCATTTTCTCTTTATTGTTGTCATCGTTGCCCTTCTCTTGTCCCACGAAAAGTTCGTAGCTATGACATGAGAAGTCCGACGGTGACTTTACTACTCCTTCAGGATTCGCCGCCGCGGCAGCAGCAGCAGCTGCAGCAGCGGCGGCTGCCGCAATTTTGTTCTCTTTAGCTTGAGCGGCCTCTTCCGCTTCCTGAAAATTGATGATAATAAGTTTTTTTAACTGAAACATATGCAACCAGTCTGACAATTGTGTGTAAATAGTAGCTTATGTTCCAGGATACTTTAATAAGATGGCAGCCGCAAAGGTTGACTATTTCAAAGTTATTCTAGCATAATAGGAAACTGTCTATACTAATTAAAAAAAAAAAGTATAAATATATATTATAATTATACATAATAAATATTGCTGCCTCTTTTTGTAATAACACATTTAAATTCTAAAAATAAAAAATATTACAGTTACACTATTTGTAATTTTTTGTTGTGATTTATTTGCCTACAAAAGTGAGTACTCACCCTCATGGCCTCCTCCTCGGCTGCCTCTTCCTCCTCCGCCTTCTTCTGCAACTCGTCGTACGACATGGCGACGATGGCGAGGATCAAGTTCACGAGGTAGAACGAGCCCAGAAAGATGATCACGATGAAAAAGAGCATGTGCCACGGCCCGGCAGAGCGCAGTACCTACAACCCTCAGCATTAATTTCATTCCATCCATCGCTTGATAACAAAACTTACCAGCTGGTACAAATTCTCCCAATAGTCTTGCGTCATAAGACGGAAGGCAGAGAGAAAAGCCCAACCAAATGTGTCGAAACTTGTGTACCCGTAATTTGGGTTCTCACCAAACCCTTGCAAACATGTATAATCTGGAGGACACGGCCTGGAAAACACAATTAAAATTAACAATTAATTACCTTGACTACTTAATAAACTATAATATTATCATGACATTAAAATACAAACATACCCTGCTCCAGAGGAGTTACCACAGACCGGGATACCGATGTTATCTATTTCATACCAATTTGCTGTAAGAGATTAAAATTTTAATTAATCATAAATTCAAGATGATGAGCATGTGACGCTGACACTTACTGCTATTGCTCATGAAATCAAACCACGCTTTATGTGTTTTGTTCCCCCATGAGCCGTCCTCAGGGAAGTTTCTAATACATTTTTGTGTGAGGACGCCCATGTAGATCTGAAGTCCGAGTAAGGCAAACACAGAGAGCGAGAACATGGTGAGGATGATCACGTCCCGCAGATTCTTCACCGACTCTATCACGGCGCCCACGATCGTCTTCAAGCCTGCAAGTGTACATTAAGTTAGGTACCGAGGTGCATTGTATATTAGTACTTCAATGTGTGAATTTTAATGTAAATTAGGCGTTTTATCTTTCATAAAATATAACATTTCGTTAATATTTTTATTTGTTAATTTAGAAAATATACCTTTATTCAATACCATGTTTTTTTAATGTATATTTTTGTTTAAATTTCAATAAGACCATGTGATTTTTAAAGATCTTATTAAGTCCATTGTTAAAAAATAAGAATATTTTGCAGTAAATATTAATATTCAGTAAAAAAATAAAGGGAGGCTGTAAATTGTTTAAAGTTTTAGCATACCTGGCACGATAGCCACAGTCTTTAACGCCCGAAGAACCCTGAATGTTCTCAAGGCAGCGAGGTTGCCCAAGTCTATTCCCATGGTTACATAGCTGTAAGATAAATAAATCAAAATATATCAGTATCACATAAAAACAAAATATAATTAGCTTTTCATCAAATCTCTTTTTTACGTGTAAGGAATATATATAGTAATTGACATTAAAAAAAATACTATTAATTTGTATTATCTATAATGATAATTCTAGTAAAATTTATTCCTACACATTGAATTTTTTATTTTCTATTTTGAATTCTACATACTACATTACTAATTATAACTAAGTTTATAAACAAGATACTATACAGAAAGGATACTAAATTTAGGTACGTCTAGATCTACTACTCACGCTAAAGCTATAACTACGAAGTCCAACCAGTTCCATGCATCTCTAAGGTAGGTGAAGGGCTGTAGAATGAACCCACGAGCCATCACTTTGACAGCTGATTCAAACGTGTAGATGCCAGTAAATATTACTCTGTAAAAAAATATTAAAAATCAACTTTTGTTTGCTAAAAACATCAAAACATTATTAGGATTATATTACAAATAAACATTTAATAATAATTATGTCTATACTATAAATGAAGATGAACGTTATACTTGTTGTACTTCTTAAACTAATTTGTTGTACACTCTTCAAGAAAAACAATTGAAAGTTAGCATAAGTAAAAACCTAAAAACTATTTTGAAACTGTTTTATTTTTAAGTTTTTTTTTCTAAGGGGCATTCACAAAGCCTTAAGGCCACAATTAAGGCTCAATAATTTAAGACCAGAAATTTTGGGTATAAAAAACACGTCTAAAATCGAGCTTTAAATTATCGAGCCTTAAATGTGGCCTTAAGACTTTGTGAATGCCCCTTTCTAAGTTTTAGTAATACTTATGCAAAACTTTGCTTTTTATGAATATCTATGTATAATATATATTATATATAAATTAGAAGAATACTTTTATTTGATATAATATACTAAAATAACGATAACTTAATACAAGTTCTATCATATAGATCTACTTAAAAATAAATCTACACCCAAAATGTTAAACCCAATGTTACACATATATTCATAAAGTTTTAGATTTTACAAAGGAAGCTTCCTTCAAATATTTAATTTAGCATTGGAGACTTTCATCTAAAATTCTCTCCTTCTCGTCGTTTTATATCAGTCTAGTCCATAGTGCAAACAGAAGAGAACCAACAAAGAAATGTTAGCCTTCAAAGACTTTGTAAAATCTAATGAGTTCTCTGGTATGTTAATTAAAGTCAGATCTATCCATATCTACAACTCTATATAAAAAACACATTAAGATTATATTATTGTTTAATTAAACTTTGCAACTACATCTAATTGTCTATATTATGTTAGAACAAACAAACATTTATTAACCAGACAAAATTTCTACAATTTAATTATTTTACTACCGACAATACCAACAATGGAAATGCTAATTATTGTAAGATATATAGAGAAGTTTTCTTATAAATACGCAATTAAATTTAAATGAATTCATGCAGATAATAAATAAACTTTGAATACATAATTATAAAAGGTATTTTTTTTAAGGTTTCCAGACTATTTTTTAAATTTGAAAAGGGGGTTGCTAAAAGAAGAGCTCTATGACGTCGTTATAAATGGAATTGTAACCCCGACTTGCACTTCCGGATTTTAAGAATATATTTCATAGCTGCCATCATAATTGCTGATCTCTATCTCACTAATGTTAATTTTGTAATTTGTAAATGCATTTCCTTAAATGCTATAATTCTTTTAGCAGTAAGTGAAATTAATATGTTGCAACTAACACAAATCAGCCTACACTCTGGATTCTGGAAGGCGCACAACAATAAGTTAATTCAAAAGCTCCGATTCAAAATAAATTATTGCCAGCGTAATGCAATTCATGAACTTAGGTATGTTATGTTAGACACTTATGTTTTTTACGCCAGATAAAATTATTTTCGATAAAATTCAATTATGCTAAACATGTTTTTTCGGGACGTTTTAACATCCAGTTATTTATATAGAATACGAACTTATTTTTCCATTATAACCATGAGTATTTTAATTTGAATTGCACATGGAGACTTTATTTTCTGTGCAATGAATATAATATATATTATAATTTATAAAGTATTGTTCAGTTTTGAATTTATTCAGTATAATATAATGATAGCAAGATTATTTTTCTCAGCTTTCAATAATTCTTAACAAAATTGCACGTTTTTTTTTTATGAATGGTGCCGTGACTCACTCTGTGGACTCAACGCCGGGCGTGGAGGGCATGATCATGAGGATGCAGTTGGTCAGGATGGTGGTGATGATGAAAAACGAGAACAAAGGGTGCACCAAGATGCAGATGGCTACACGTCGGATAGGGTTGAACGGGTCTAGAATCCACATCGCATCCGTCGCGCTAAATCGGAAGATGTCTTTTCCTCTGCTAACAACGACGAATGTCTGTAAAAAAATATAAATTCAACGTTAATATATACTAGTATAATAAATGTATTATATAAATATTTTCTACATTTTAAATAATTTTGACCTTGTTTACCATGTTACAGTTGATATAATTTACATTTATTTAATAACACAAATTTGTTTCTCAATGAAAGAGTCGTACATAAAATGAAGCTGTATTAGCATCATTTGAAGTTCTTTTCAAGTCAAATCTCATTTGTATGATAAAAAAAAATACATCATTAGGTTGGCGAGAGAGAGAGAGAGAGAGAGAGAGAGAGAGAGAGAGAGAGAGAGAGAGAGAGAGAGAGAGAGAGAGAGAGAGAGAGAGAGAGAGAGAGAGAGAGAGAGAGAGAGAGAGAGAGAGAGAGAGAGAGAGAGAGAGAGAGAGAGAGAGAGAGAGGAGGGGGTGTCTCTCTCACAGAGCCAAATAGAAGGCCTCGTTTGCAACAGTCTGTGTCGACCGCCAGAATTTCTCCTCCTCCTCTTTTCCAAAACTCATGAGCTGAGGGCCCTAAGGACCGCTTTGAGGCGCAATTTACGCGATAAAGGGTCCAAAACCGAATCAAATTAGTATTTACTGCTCAGTGTATATAAAAAAATGAATTATTTAAAACATACTTTTCAACATAATACTGTATGACTTCTCTCATTGATTTTAAGTTTTTAAGGAAAATGAGAAATTGCAAATAGAACAAAAGTGGAGTCACTTATTGCAGCTGCCGCCAATGTAATCTATCTCTTTGTTTGCGCGCTAATCCCGCTCTCGAGGACGTCAATATTTGCAGCTCGCGCCGCCGATATTGCCGCAGGGACGACGTAGCCGCGTAGCCAACTGATAGTAGCCGTGGAGAGGAGATAGATAATAGATTGCTTATAATTATTTACCATCACGTATTTAATTATAATTATTATAGAAATATTAACTATTTGTAAACAGTCTTCCTCACAATATGTATTCTTGTAATTAATTTATAGTCGTCATTAAAGGGATTATTCATATTGAGAGATTTTTTTATATAACGTGATATAAAAAAAGAAAGGTTATTGCTTTATTTACATTAAAAAAAAAATCCAAATAATATCAAAATTTCTGGGAATATAATTACAACATATTTTTCTTTCGCTCTCTCATAATCTCTGCCACTGATTAAAGGTCACAAAAATCAACTTATAAACCCAGCTTTTCTATATCATTAAAACTTTACAAAGAAATGTCTTACTTAATTTTATTTTCTTTTATTATATTTCTCGATTGTTACATAAAATAACAATTAAATAATTTAAAGGTGTCTTAAAAACAACAACATTTTTTTCCTTCAAGTAAATTTAAAAACAATAATAATTGTCATTTCAAATATTCACACTCACTCTTTGGTTATGGTAGTAACTATCGATGTCCTCTATGGGGGTTGAGGCGAGCTCGGCGGGGAATCCCCCTTGCAGGCGCACTGGGATTGGTGCACCCTGCTCGAGGGTCGCGTCTGGCTGCGGTCCTTCATCTTCGTCCTCGTCCTCGTACCGAACCTGCGGTCAAGCACCACGTCAGCGGTTCGTCGCCTTGTGCACCAACACGTAGCAACACACCCGGGCGTCACGTCCGCAAGTAAACACTATACTCACCATAGTATTTACGTACGGATTGAGTTACGTTCAAGTAAAGTCAGCAAAATTTGAGTCTATACCCTCGAGTGTCTAGATGTGAAATGAGGAGTCTGTCGTGTCAAAATGAAAAGCATTTAAAAATTAAAGGTAAGTGTTTTGAAACTTAACATTTTAATTTTCTTCAATTTTGATACGAGACATCATTGTGTTAATGAGATTGTTAGTTGCATTTCAATACAAAAATTACAGTTTTTGAGTTACAAAATTTAAAATTGGGAAACAAATTAAAATTCTAGTGCTATCTTACAATACACAGTGGCACTGAAATTGAAATGAACGTAATATTCTCATTGATAAAGGCAAATGATAGGACTTTCTGATTACAAATTAGGATTTCAAAACTCAATAAATAAATGTGATCATTAAGAAATTTCAATAAATTTTTAAAATTTTAAATGCAATTTGAATACTAATTAAAAAATAAATTATATGGTATTTTAATGAAAAGAGATGTGAGATGAATGATTATTTTTGTAGCTAAATTTTTTTTGTCAATTTTAACAGCCACAAGGTGTGTTGCAATTTTTATATTAATTTATATTCCTGAAAGAAAATAAAAGCTTCAAATTGTATATAATTGCTCTAGCAATGCACTGTGACTGTATAGTAATCTATACATATTGGAAGCGATTCGTGAAGGAAAATATCTAGTTTTTCCACTAACCACTTTTAGTACGATCAAATCAATGAAACTAAGCGCGTTTAGTGAGAAACCTGGATATCTTTCGTGAATCGCAACCATTTTTTTTTTCTATCGCCTACTCAGTACTGATTTTATAAAAGCCCATTCTTTCACATCCTAATCTAGCATGGTGCACTAAGTACTAGGCTGCTGAAACACACCATATTATTACATCGTTATTTAATCATCACATTTTATACTTCTGTTTTATCCGATTGTAATTATTTATCATTTGAAAGAGAAAATATTTATGTAGACAAAATTATTTTATACTGTAACTTGTTATTCTTGTTATTAAAAAGGAAAGTTTTCTAGTTATTTAATTTTTAAGTCCATGGAAGTTTTAATAACTAGAAAGGTTCCTTTTTATACATTTTTATATTGCTGCTGTTCTATAGATTTATTACATTACAAATAACGAGCATTGTGTATACTTTAAGTGTGCTTCTATACTAAAATATTTCTATAAATTATTGATTTTCATCAACATTTTAAACATGTTATTATTCTTGGTGCTTTGGCGCTAAATCACCTAATGCTAGCCGAGTGTCAATATCTAAAATTGTTAGAAAAATAAACAGGCCATTCCAGATGAGGCATAAGCTAGAATGGCATTAGCGATCTTCAGCACCTAACATGCAGAAAAAGAGTTCGTCAGCTGATATTGTTTCTACAATTTTGTAACTTTAGAATAATATAATTTGTTATAATATATATAAAATAGTAGCTGAAGGAAGTTGTCATTTGGGATTAAATGAAAGGTTTGTGAGAAGCCTAAAATGGAAACTTCACAAATTCACTTTTAAAATATATTTTGAGTTTTGAGAAAAAATTCAAGCTGAGTATTCCATTTTTAGTATTGTGACAAAGTGTTAACAAATAAGTACGTAGAATTTTTTTTTCACAACTACTTGTACAATAAAAATTAATAAAAACACAATTTAAAATAAGTAATTTAAGTATATTAAAATTTATATTAATAGTTGTGAAAATATTCTTACAAATAGGAGGTTAAAATAGCGTGTCCCCGGTTTTGATGTGTGAGGGGGGTGATTACATGGGACAGAAGCGATTCAAGGCAAAGTTGAGAGATATAACGAACGTATAACCGTGCAGATGCAATGCGGCGCAGTAGGCATAACAGCTGCAAGGGACAGGGTAGGCAATCGTGTAATAAGGTCTGCTCCTTTATGCAAAAACTTAATTAATATTTCTATCTTTTAAAATAGTGATAACTACTTCATTTTTTATTATGAATTATTTATTTGCAATAGAATCAGACCAAATTAGGGTGTCATTTTACCTCTATTAAAAATAAAATGAAATAAAAATACAAAAATATAATTGAAAGGGAGCAATGCAGCAATAATAAGTATAGAATACACAAGCAAATAATAGTGATATTATAATATAATAGTAATAGAGTTGGCAAGAAGAAAGTGTCATTGAAAAATCTTACTTCTTTTTTCTTTTTCTTCCGCCCAAAATCCTGTAATTGAAAAACGGAAGATAACATTGAAAAACACACAAATACAACAACGAACACACGCACACACACACACACACAAAGTGGGAATTTTTGTTTCTTTTTAGCCACATTGCACACCAAATAGGGAGGAAGAGCAAGAGAAAAAAAAAGGGAACAGAAAAATATTACAGAAGTACGAGGGGTAGAAAATAATGTATAACTATACACATATAATTTTGTATTTGTTTGTGTGCTATAGTATTGTTGAGAAAATTGTTATCACCATTGTGAATATAGATTAGTTTCTCCAATCTACACCACAATGGCTTACAAATTTACTCGAATCATTCAGCCAGAGAGCACCTTGGCACAGAAATTTAAATATGTACAGCCTGCATGATTTATGCATAAATAAAAAGAGCATAGAAAGTTTTGTTACTGATAATAAGTAGTGTTTATTGAGTTTGTCAATTCATGAAATTTGATATCCATACATGATATTAGAAGCCGATCACTGTAAAAATATAACGTATTTAAGCTTAAAAGAATAAAATTTCAAATTTCAAGAACAAAATAAACTTATTTTGCCATTTTTAATCTGCTTGAAAATATTTTGCATGTTTTCGATTATATTAGTGTTTGTGGGATTGTACAGTACCACACATGATATTATAACGGCTTGTTAGCTACATTCTCTTTCAAAACTACAAAGCCCTGCTTTCAAAATTTAAATATGGTATTGAAGTAAACTGTCGCTAAAATCCTTGATCACCAAGCTCTATCATGACGTCAATACGTGTGTTAGGAAACTTTCCCAACATAGCCCAAACGCAATGCTTTAAACGTAAATTTTTAGTGTCTTCAATTACTTTGAACATCGTATCGATTACATAAAATACTCTAAATTCAAGTCAAGATAAGAAAACAAACTTACGTAAGCAGAGACCAGGTAATTTAGCTCGATCAAAAGAACGGGCAACAAAGTTTAGAATGATCAACATTCTGTGACGTCAAAAGCAACGTTGTTTCCACTGAAAGGTGTTTTCATTTCATGCTCAGCTTTCCTTGTTCGCTTTTAACATTACTTGATACTTTGCTGTTTAATCGCAAAATCGTTCGAATAAAAGAAATATAGCATAAACTTTACAGGTTTACCGAGCAGTGCCATGTAGCACATTGGTTACGCGCCCGCCTTGCTTGCGAGTTCGAATCCCAGTCTAGGGTGAGATACTTTTCACCACCTTTTCAGGGTTCGGACAAGTGCCCTGCATTCGAGAGATGCACCTTCGGGTGTGCCGGGCTTCCTGTTACAGGTTTCCATGGTTTCCTGCAGTTATGGCGGAAAGTTTGAATTAAGCCATGGCCACTCGTATTGTATTCATTTATACGAGTTTGTTATAGCAATATTGTTGTAAGTTTGAATGCTTACGCCATTGATAATTTGATATAATATGCTTTAGTATCAAGCTAAAATTGTAAAAAAATAATAATTATAATAAATAATAAATAACAGGTGAATTTAATTTGAACATGTGTATCATAGAGTACAGCTTATTCCAACGCGAACTTGCAACGTTTACTTGTTATTAAGTTATTGCTATTGCATGTATATTGCAAGATTTATAAGAGAATATAATTTTTTCACCATATACAATGCATTGTCATCTGATTCAAAATTTCATAACTGCACTTTGATTTACGAGTGTATAATTATGCTTGTTTACCTAAAAATTTAATATACTCGCAAAGTGAAAATTAGCGGATTCGAAACTAGCATGCATCTATCGTACTGCATCAAAAATAATTTTCTGTTGCATTTGTACAATTATGTAATATTTTTTTATGATACTAGATCTAAAATATGTTATCGATGTAATAATTAACATAATTATTGTTGAAAGCATTGCGTGTGGTTCGACTAGATTATTACAGGGTTCAGTACCTCGGCACCTTAGACCTTGACACTATAGCGGTTAGAAGATGCACACTGACAACATGCAGCTCTCAGGATCGTTAACAAGTAGGACACTGCCTCCAGCTTTACATTTTGTACAGTAACTTTTTGTTTTTTTTTTCTTTTTTTCAAATTAAGCTATTGTGTAATGTTTATCATACTGTATAATCTATTTGTTTTTCTCTTTCATTTGTTTTATTACTATTAGTATAATAATTTGCTGTAAAAAATATAAATATTATATATTGTATTTTTGGTACTACCAACGCGGTTTTTTAATTAACACTTCATTAAATTTGTATATTGTGAAAGTTAAATGTTGTAATTGATTTGTTTATACTAAATTTTATTGTGTTTTATGTTTTTTGGAGCATTGAGTAACAAACACCGCGTTGGCATACCTCGTTAATTCTTGACATCTTCTTTTATTTTTACCTCTTGTTATTCATGCACTCACCTCTCCTTCCGCTCTCTTCTTTTCAAGCTCTTTCTGCTTGGCATATTCCTCCGCGATGCGCGCCTCGATTGCCGCGAGTGATTCTCGCGTGAAAGGACGGAACAAGCTGCGTTCTTCCTCCGAGACGCTCTCCGAATCCTCGGACATTGTCTGGGGGCCTCAGGGGTCCCGGGGCGGCTACTGCAGCGGCGGTGGCGGCCCTCAGGCTAGGCTACCACTGGTGCTACGGCTACGTCTACTGCGGCAGCTGCGTTGGCGGCGGCGACGAAGGTGGCGGCGGGGGCGTCGCTCCTCCGGGCGGGGGCCTGCAGATGCGCGGCTATCATCGCGGCTACCTCCACGCCTGTACGGACACATCAAACACGAGATTGAGAATCATTTTTCACAATAACATAATCAAGGGTGGGAATGTTGATGATATTTATTACAAGGACAGACTGGTCCAGGATGTAATCGAATCCTAATGGACCTCACGGTTGCTGGACCCCAAAATATTCAGTTCCTATAATATTAATTAATGATCATTGATGTTCATTTTTTTAGATTAAACGTAAGAACTGTAAGAAGTGCTTGGTTCAAATTTATGTTGTTATTTTTTTCAAGTTTTAATAGACTTGAAGTAATAAACATTAACAAAAATTATTATCATATCTGTCCCAGATAATCTGACAAAATGTAGGGTAAATTTTATTACTATAATATGCAACGTTATATTTTTTATTCCCCTCCCCTCACTTTAAACCACATTGTATGACAACTATAAACTACAAGCAAAACTCAGTGAAATAAAACTCAAAACACACATCCCCTCGTTTAGTATGCATGCAGTAAGAAACTTTTAGCAATGAATTATTATATATTTTTATTAAAAAAGTTTTATAAAGTATTTACAAAATAAAATAATATTTGTAATCTGATGCATGTAATAACTTTTGACCTATATTTTGATGCATTTTTTTTTCCAGGGACATCACATTTCAAACCATCCATCAAACGTTTCTGCTCTTTTCTTATGCAACATGCCCTTTTACGATAATTTATGTAACCCACCCTTTGACAGAATTTCGGGTAAAAAATGTGATGTTTATATTTAATTATAAATTAATGTTATTTGGAAGATAGTATTCCTTGTTTGTTTTTTCCTTCCAATACAGCACATTTTATGTTTATTCATTGCATGAAATTTATTTTATGTTCTTTGGCACTTATAAGATGTAATATACCAACTATGTATCCAACAATCTGAAATTTTCTCTATTTTTTATCCATTAAATAATAAAATTTAATTAATTTTACTTTACTAAAAATTGTACCAATTAGTATAAATATATAAAATAGATGACACTGATAAACAAATACGATGATTGGCAATTTTTCACACCGCGGTGTGCTGGTCAGCCAAAGCTAAATGAATGAGCACTGAGGTGTTATCAAATAATAACACTTCAATTCGGGCTTTTGTTCGCCAATGGAGTACCCTTAAATCGCAAGCCTGGCACGACTGGTGCACCAATTTACATTGACATCCACGCTCTGTAGCTAAATGACGCGCGTGGACCGCGGGTACTTTTCTGATGAGTTGGTTTTACACCAAGGTTTTATTTACTTAAAATTTGCCGAGTTAGATCTAATTGACACACGTCCACCACCTAAGTACGATACAGTAAGAAATATAATATACAATTATATATATTATTTAGTTCATTTACTACATTATTGATATATTGTGCACTCATAATTGCTTGAGACTTTAATCACTATATTTACTATATAATATATGATTTCAAAAAAACATTTAATTTAAATAATTTTGTTATTAAGAGTGCTATTTAATTTTATTTTAATTTCGACAATGTTAATAATAATAGAATTAATATACTATTCTATTAACTGTAATTATTTTGATGATTTTTTTTGTTTGTTTCGTTTTTATAAACTGGATATAATAACACATACTCTGTGTTATGGTGCTGTGGTGCTGCTTGTGCCGTGTATTGTATCCTTTTCACCTCAATTGTTTGTCATATATGTTTTTTTGTATATGTACTGTACAGTACTTGGGTGAATAAAAAATAAATAAATAAAAATAAATAAATTTGCATTAATTTCATGTCTAATTTGTTTCATGTTACTTGACCTATGAAATATAAAGTAAAATCTGAACCACATTAAAGGTTTTAATTTTACCAGAAAAGTATCACCCGGTTGCATAGATGAGGTATAAATTTAATCCAGGGCTAACTTTTTTTATTTTGATTGTAGCAATAATCGAAATCAACAAAATTTACCCTAACTTAAAGTTATAGACCTCATCTATGCAATTGGGTGTATATACATTTTTTAAGCATACATTATTTTGTCTCTGTATGAATTATTTGCAACAATGATATAAAATTGATGTATGCGATATAGCATAAGAATATAAGCAACTTTAAGTTTTCGTTTATAAAGCTTTTGCATAAAAACGTGTAGTAAAATATATCATATCAAGCACCCAAAGTGTCTCATATTACTCTAAAGACCAATTTGATACCGTTTAAGTTAGGGTGATATACAAAAGAGGCCGAGGTTTAACCTTGGCAGCTCAGCAAAGTGTCTGGAAGTTGGTTGTGTGGGAAGTCAGGTCGCAATGCCTGCCAATGGGTTGGCTGCACGACCGATTTTAAGTGGCGGAAACGAAAGAGGAGGTGCTGAAATGCAGGTGTGAATTTTATGCGAATTTTTTGAGCACTGTAACTTTGTATAAATGCAGTTTTAAAAGGTGCATTTCACCTGGAAGCCATCGCCTACCGCCTTTGACGTCATCGAAATGTCAGGTTCGGTTCACTATAGATATGCATACCTGTACTCACCTGCATAACAGGTAGCCAATCAAAAACAATCTAGCCAAAATTCAAAATTTCAAATGCCTAGCCTGATCGAAGTGGATGAGTTTTAAAACTTAAAAAATGCACATTATTCCATGTACGCGTACTGTAAAAACACACTGGAAGATAAGTAATATTACAAACATACCTTTCATCATATTTAAATAATAGAAATTGTTTCTCAAATAGTTTCATTTTATTGAAGAGAAGATGCAATATCAAGTCCTTCCACCACACTCTCTTTTTAAATGATTGGCGCCGTTAGCAGCAATCAGCCAATGAAAATGTGTAAATTTATCATACTGGACTCCTTCCGTATCTGCTGAATATCTATTGAATTATTATATTAAACCTAAAACTGAGTCTCTTTTCTTATCTACGAAGATAGTAGGATGCCGTAGGATTCATATTTAACTTTATTAAGACCCTTGAATCATAATTTTTAAATGTCTTTTCAACCCCCTATTTGCTGCTGCTAAAACCATTAGTGGAATGATTGAAAAATAAATACAGTTTTAATTTCGCCTATCCTAGCATGGGCGTCTGTGGCCTAGTGGAAGTACACTTGTCATCCACGCAGAAGTTTTAGGTTCAAATCCCCTCTGGGTCATTTTATATTTTTAGTAGCACGAGGAAGTTTATTTCACATTTTTAATGCAGACGGGGTAAAATTGTTTTGTCTTTTATGATTTGTTATTAATTTTTCTATCATTGTATGACACGCTTTTTTTTTTTTTGCAAAGTTTTTGAAGTGCGTATTTATATGGAAAAGTGTGACTTATAATAATATAATATAATTATATTGTAAGAAATAATAATATTATTTTACCCCGTCTGCATTAAAAATGTGAAATAAACTTCCTCGTGCTACTAAAAATATAAAATGACCCAGAGGGGATTTGAACCTAAAACTTCTGCGTGGATGACAAGTGTACTTCCACTAGGCCACAGACGCCCATGCTAGGATAGTCGAAATTAAAACTGTATTTATTTTTCAATCATTCCACTAATGGTTTTAGCAGCAGCAAATAGGGGGTTGAAAAGACATTTAAAAATTATGATTCAAGGGTCTTAATAAAGTTAAATATGAATCCTACGGCATCCTACTATCTTCGTAGATAAGAAAAGAGACTCAGTTTTAGGTTTAATATAATAATTCAATAGATATTCAGCAGATACGGAAGGAGTCCAGTATGATAAATTTACACATTTTCATTGGCTGATTGCTGCTAACGGCGCCAATCATTTAAAAAGAGAGTGTGGTGGAAGGACTTGATATTGCATCTTCTCTTCAATAAAATGAAACTATTTGAGAAACAATTTCTATTATTTAAATATGATGAAAGGTATGTTTGTAATATTACTTATCTCCCAGTGTGTTTTTACAGTACGCGTACATGGAATAATGTGCATTTTTTAAGTTTTAAAACTCATCCACTTCGATCAGGCTAGGCATTTGAAATTTTGAATTTTGGCTAGATTGTTTTTGATTGGCTACCTGTTATGCAGGTGAGTACAGGTATGCATATCTATAGTGAACCGAACCTGACATTTCGATGACGTCAAAGGCGGTAGGCGATGGCTTCCAGGTGAAATGCATCTTTTAAAACTGCATTTATACAAAGTTACAGTGCTCAAAAAATTCGCATAAAATTCACACCTGCATTTCAGCACCTCCTCTTTCGTTTCCGCTACTTAAAATCGGCCGTGCAGCCAACCCATATCAGCAAGGTTAGAGGGTGGCCTGCTGGCCGGGCTCAAAGTCCCCTCGTATCCGATCGATAAGCGAGAGAAAAAAAAAAAGCAGCTCCATATAGTATAGAGGCTGCTGTGGTGCCTTAGAGGAGATAAAGAATGCGTAAGTGAGAAGAAGGTGGGGTATATAAGGTCATATATAATATATAGTAGTCAAGCATTCCAGGTCAATCCAACCACAGGAATTTTAAATATAAATAAAGTAAATAAAGCTTAATGTTATCATGTTAAAAAATAATACAAAATAATCCATCATAATCAATTTTTTCAAAAATAAAAATAATGAAAGACAAGAAGTATGAATAATATTATGATTAATGATACGGAAGATATTTTAGACGTAAAATAAATGTCATTTCTCATTATAATATTAGAGCAGACTGATGCTATCCTTAGATTCAGCTGATCGAGCGGCAGTCGAGACTTGAACCCTGCTGCTCTCGCCGCAGCGCCGGCCTCGTCTTGCGCATGCGCTTTGTAAACCATTAAGCAGTTTCATCTGCATTAAAAGTGTACCATTAGGAACACGCGTTTTCTACAATGAACAAGAGACTCACGCAGACCGAATGTCGCTTTTTTGCAAGCTCATTAAAACTTAGAGGGGCAGTAGCAGCAGCAATTTTTTTATGCTTCTATAAAATTATATGACATTACAATTCAGGTCAGGAGTAATAACACCCATATTTTGCACAATAATTAGTATCTTATATTAGGGTATGTCAAGGTTTTTTTTTTTAGCAATATTATGATATGAAAAGTTTGTCCATGCAGGCAGGGGTGAGATAACGAGAGGGAAGGGCGGATGCTGCTAAGGGAAGGAGGGGTGGGGGATGTGGGGCAACGGGTCGCGGCTTGAATGGTTGCCATGGCAATGGACCGCTGATATAGAGCACCGAAGGACGAGCTAGCTACCGTAGTCGCAGGAACCAACCCTTCCCCTCTTGCTCTTTTACCCTGCCTGTCTCGCTGTGCCAGACGTATTTCTCACAAGGAACCTTGTGACGTCATCAAAATACACTGTATCAATCTTCAAATGACAAGATTGTTTTGACCAAACGTATTATTAGTTTATAATTTAGCTTGCTAAAGAGAGATTTTGGAGATTTCAACTATGGTACCAGATCGCTTAGGCTTTCTACTGAAAGAATAGTAATCTTTATTTTAATTGACAACATGATGTTGAAAAGCATTGCATGTAAGGTCCATAAAAATATGTGAAACTCAAATTGAAGATATCGTATGGACTTTTTTTTTATTTAAAAGTTAATCTCTGAAAAAGGTTTTCTTTCTCTTTTAAACCCTTATATTATTTTATTTTCATTTATGTAAATTTATTTTAAAGAAAACATATAAATCACCAAACAGAAATTCAATCAAGTTCTGTTCTCTAAACCACAATTTAATTATCATAAATTTGATTTTGATATTTTTGATAAATGGTGCTTGTTTATTGGCTGCTTGAGAACCACGCTTTGATGCTTCAAATATCGCTGAAATTAATCGTCTTGATGAGTGACGACATTTGGAGTGACATTTCACGAAACTTCCTTCGTCACTCTACTGCTGACATTCGTGGTCAAATGAGTGAAGTCGAGATGCGAGAGTAAATAATTGGATTAATTATATAAACCATCGTATCAAGATAATTATAGTTAGTAATTTACAAACAATTTAATCCTTAACAATACATTATTGAATTGGTATATTTTTTTTATTCATTCTATTTTGATTATATAAAATAACATTGACTTACTCTACAAAAAGTTAATAAATTTATATAAAGAAAAATGTGGATTAGTGTAATCATATCACGGAAGAAGCAAATAAAAGCTAATTTGACGATGGTGGCCGTATGAGACGGACAAGCAGTGGTTTAGTCCGAAGGAACACAATCGCTCGGTGCGGCCGCCGCCATACCGCGGTTTTTGTAACGATCGCAGGCGGGCGAGGCAAGTTACAGCGTCGTGCGACACGCGATCTCGCGGCCCCGAGGTCATGACTCCCCCCCCCCCCCCCCTCGTCCCACTGGCTGTAGGGACACACAGGAGTATGCGACAAAATTCAGTACACGCTGCACAATCACGTCTTAATATGCCTGCAATTACAAAGCTTATTATATAAAAAAAAATACACTTCTCAACAAAATTAATTACCTGGTATAATTATAATAAAATATTTAAAACTTAAATACTCATTTATCTCAATGTTGTGTAATATAATATTAAATAATTTTATAACTGACATTTTTATATGATAAGAAATCAATAGAAAATAATATTTATTTAAATTTATTCTAATTTTTAAAACAATTTTGTTTTCAAACAAATTTAAATTGACAAGTTCAGAATAGAGATTTCTTTTTCTTTGAAATAAAAGGGCGAATAAATAAATTATTATCTCTTTCTTGGTATTTGAAGCCTTGCTTACTGTGCCTATATAGAAGGCTAGACTTCCCGGAGCACAGGACTGCTGAAACAGTTGCCGATCAAGCAAGGGAAAGCGTGGCCAATACTCAAGTTTCTTTACTTATTGACGTTTGGTTTGTCTCTGTTCTCGGCATCTTCTCTTTATTTTGTAAAGATATTTATTTTTATTCTAACGTGCAAAAAATATTGTGATAACTGAATAAGCCGCAAATATACGTTAAAAATAATTTCCATCCTATATACATGTAAAAAAAGGGCTTATTAGAGAGAAATTAATGTTTTGAATAAGCTATTTTCACTAAATTACTTTAATATATATTATTTAGATTTATATCTTATTATTTTGCATATTTATAATCTGTTTTTCTTACATTAAAAAAAATTGGAATAATTTATTATTGCAATGTGTATTATAATATGATCAAATGATTTGATATAAATCAAGGTTATAATATACAACAATACCTTACTTGACTCGAACATACTATTATGATTGTTAAAAAGTGATAACAATAAACTGCGCGATCTGTTGTGTCATAAACACGATACCAACAATAACAAAAAATAAAAGTGTTTGCCTGCAGCTAAGAAAGGATTACATGAGTTATTTCTGTCTGCAGACACAAACGTGATTCGTGGCCATTACTAGCGACTGTGACCTGACTGGCACCGGCCACTTTACCCCCCTACCCCCTTTTGCTTCGTGAGCTCTTTAACTTTATTATCATGCAGCAATTTGAGCAATTAAAGCAAAATGATTATAGAATAAATGTTGGAAATAATAAATGTTGAGGATAAAATTATCATCTTCAGTAAATTCAAAAAAATTTACAGTAAAATTATAATTTCACACCATTACCATCGTAAGCCAGGTGGGTGGGTTTCTATCTTCAATCAATATTTTAGAGAGAAAGCACCAAATATTTGAGATAATTTCCCTATTGCTAGCCTAGAAGTATGGGCCTACGATGGTGGTTTCTTTTTATTTTAATTGTGGGTTTATACCATTAAATATAATAAGGTACACGCAGTTATAGAGAGAGAAAACAGGCCTAATAGCGTAGTTAGAATTAAAAACTCATCCAGCAATTATCACAGCATACACCTTTAAACTATTAAAATATTATAAGAAAAACAACAACCCCAAATTAAAATTTTGAAGGATTCAAAGGGTCGAGAAGATCCAAACTTTGAACTTTGAAGCAATTTTTCATATCTATACTTATATATTTAAAAAAAAATTACATATATTTTTTTGAACAAAAAAGTGCTTATATTTATACATAAATGATATTTTAAAATAATTAATTTTCATTACTACATTTGAAAAAAAAACAAAAAACAAAAAACAAAGAAATGAAAAACAAACAATTTATTCACGTTATCAAAATTATAGAAGCTGAAGCGTGAACTAATTTGCATAGTGGGTGGATATAATTCACGTGTAATCCAACCTGCGTCACGGTGCTAATTGGATAACGAAGCGAGGATGTATTGACGATCGCTGGACTAGGAGGAGCGGTGTATCACAAAGGACTCAAAGAGAGCCTTCAATCAAACCATCACCCTCATGAGACCCGTACACTTTTCATCGTAGGCCTCTTCCAAGACGGATCTTCTGATTTTTTTTTATTCAATATAGAAAGCTTTAAGGATTCTTTTTTATCTATCTTCTTTCTAAAAATAAAATATCAAAAATATAAAACGTAATAAGATCAAATTCAACTTATTTTGGATTTTTGTTTAAAAATAATGATTGAAATTTGATACAAAAGATACCTTTAATATTTATAACGAACATATTTATCGTTTTACTCTTAACTCTTAATTTATAATAATGTTCAAATTGTAACATGATATGATAAGCTTTTAAATACTAAAATACATTATATAAGAGTACTTGAGAGTATGTAAATAGGTACACACGAGCTTACATATTTAATATTTTCATTACAGGTTGTTATCAGTGAAGGGAGATAAGAGACTAATCTATATATTATATAGCAAAGGTTTGTAAACCTATCTCTGGTTCTTAGCGCTTACAATGGAGTATCGACCTCAATTTTTTTTATTGCAGAAATGGATACAGGGTGCAAAGTTATGCTACCCTGATTTTTTCAGATTTTTTACAGCCTTGAAAGTATTTTTAAAAAATTATTGAAATTCCTTGTGACGTCACGAGGCGCCTCTCTTGCCGCCGCGTGACGTCACAAAAAGGACTTTCAATCATTTTTTTTAAAAACACTCCCAGGGCTGAAAAAAAACTGAAACAAATCATGGTAGCATAACTTTGCACCCTCTATCCATTTCTGCAATAAAAAATTTGAGGTCGATACTCCATTAGAGACCTATTTTTAATTTTGACAAATGTAAATTTATTTAATTTTATCATTAAAAGTGACATCAAAATATAACTGTACAACAAAATAAAGTAGTCCAAAATATTATTTTGACTTAAAATTGATACGTTTATTTTGTTCCTAATATGGTGATTGTAATGAATGTCAGATGTGATTGTTGTTCATCTCACCGTGCTGCGAGTGTCAAGTGCGGGGGCAGCCGAGGAGTCCAGGCCGGCCACTAGGGAACTGCTCGTGACGTCATCACGCTGCCGCGCTGTGGGGCGCCATGCGGGGCCGGGGTCGTGGGCCCTGTAAACAAACATAGGTCACTCATCAGCATACTGAGGATATTTTCATGCAGCCAAAAAACAGCAAATCAACCAGGCAGATAAATCAACATTTGGTTGATTGTCATCGAACTGAAATTGACCTGGGGGAGCGTCCCTATACTGGGCTAAGGGGGATTTACTACACCATCTGTTGGTTTTTAGTTCCAAACACTTTGAAAAACTTTAGTTGGAGAGTTTAGTTCTTTGTCCTTTCCTCTGCAATATGAAAAACTACACACAGAAGTCAGGCGTGTTCAGCTTGACACATGTGTAACAGGCGATTTATAAAAAAATAATCCTAAAAATGGTAATTTTTGTATAGAATGTACATTTTTATAATAATTTAAAGCATTAATTTCGATTAAACATTATAGTTAATTGTTTCTGCTTGATAATACAGGAATGAAGCAATCGCTACAAGTAAATATCATACAAGACATATTAAATTTACTGTTGAAACACTAAAAGTAATTTAATTTGTATAATTATATAACATGTTTTTATGTAACAATTAAAATATAGCAATAATTTTTAATGATAAACATTAAGATTTTAATACTTAACTATGAAACATGTTTGTAATATACAACATATATAATAAATTAACTTTTAAAATCATTATACAGGAAATACAAAAGCTTTAATAGCATATAGATATTAAGTCACCGTTTCCTTATTGTGTGTAAGTAAACGATTTAATTTAATGATCTTATAAAGGTGGTTAATTAACGTGACGGTACTTCTGCTGCACATGTGTACCAAGGCTGTTATGGTGCACTGCCTGCTGTGAGGTCACTGACCCCGAGCACCAGAGAGGCTGTGTCCTCGTGCTGCTAGCTCCGTTACTGCTGCTATCGACCGCTCCCCCCCCACCCCCACCCCCCAGCGAGAAGTGCACGATGGCAGCAGCAGCAGCCAGTGCAGATGAACTTGGGCACCGTCTTTTAGAATTGCAGTCCTTGGAATTTCAATGATCAACAAACTCACCATACATACACGAATATATTATAAGGAATAGGCTTCGAGTATTTGTTTTCTTGTATATATTATTTATTACTATAGTTGTTGGATTTATATTGAATTTATAGATTTGAATGAAATCTAGTTTAATGTATATGATTATACCTCCTAAATAAAATTATACATACAATAAATAGTCATCTAATCATATCACTGAAGAAGCAAATGAAAGTTAAGTTGTGGTGGCAAAAATACACTTTGATGGATATGAGAGTAGATCTGATATCGTATAGAAAACAATTTTGATATTTTGTATGTTATAAATATGTATTCTGAAAAAAGAGTGAGAATAAGCAAGTAGTTGAAATACCTTGGGAATAAGTAACAGGATTAAATGAAATGGTTATGAATGTAATATAATAAATACTGTATAATGTTTACAGATATGTTTGGAAAGAAGACATATAAATATATTCCTATAATTTTTGTTGAAAACTGAAAAATAACATAAAGAAAAAATTAAAATATTAATAAATTTAATAAAAATGGGATTATCACTAACAAGACCTTATCATTAAGTTGAGAAAGTTATAAAAGGCTATCAATCCGAGAACAAATTTTGTAGCAGTTTTCTAACTTGAATTATGAAGCAACAGTACACATATCAGCTGCACCAAAATTATTTCTTGGGGAGTGTACAAAATTACAAATAGATCTAAGAATTCAAGGTAAAGCTTTTCAGTCTAATTCCATACAGTGGAGGATCCACGAAAGGGTGAAGGGTGAATCACCTGTTCATCCCCTTCCTTCAAAGGTAACGAAATACATTGGACGTGTTTTAATTCTGACCGAGAAGTAAAATTTTGAAATAGGGTGCTCTCTTCCCGGAACTAATGTCTGGATCCACGTAGTACTGACTGTTATTTTTAGTAATAAAAAAGTTGTAAAACTGTTACGTCAAGAAGATGATTCACACTTATAAAAAAAAAAGCGCTTTTCATCAAAAGTTTTGCATTAATTTTTATAAAACAGTAATATTTTTCACTAAATAATAATTATATCCTGTGTTATTGCTTTTTTTGCTAAATAAATTTTTATTGCATTTAAAACATAATTTACAAATGTGTAAAAAAAAAAGAAGAAAGATAATGAATTTTTTTAAAGTGTTTAAAAAAAGCCAGACATGATTTTACGAAATACGCAATATAAATGCGACAGACACTTAGAGAAAGAACAAACTTTACTGAACATTTCCATTTCATCGATCTGTAATATCTCCAGCACACTCAAACACTATGATGACTTGAGTCATTAGAAATAACTTTGTATCATGTTTTTACAAGTCATACTTGATAAAAAAAAAATGAAATAAAAAAATTGATAACTCGTGCATGTTCAAATATAATTATATAAGTACATTTATATTATATTTTTTTTACTGAAAAGTAATTTAATTGTGAACTAGAGCGCGTTAATTAATACAAGATGCCAGTGAGAAAAGTTATTGCAATTCGTAAAGAATCAAGCTTGGCTGAGGTTTGTCTAATAGAATTGTTTGACAAGATCTCGGCTGACTTTCAGAAAAAGAGAGTAAAAAGTGGCGATGTCACATCGTCATATTGCAAGCAAGCTTGATTTGATAAATCCAAGCAGAGGAAAAAAAATTAAATGAACTGAGCAGATATACTAAAATACTGATACAGAAATTTTGAACGTACATTAAATTTACGAAATTATATCCTCTATGTACATTATAATTAAATTATGAAAGCCACATTATCATAATTTATTAGTGATTTCATGTATGTGGCTTAAAACTAATTTGCGGTTGAATCGTTTTAATATTAAAGTTTTTGTTTTGTTATTAAGTGCTACTAATAAAATTTTGGTGACCCTATACTCGTTTGAAATGTACTGTACACCTTTATACAAGTCAAGTTTGCATTGTTCCAATCATCCATTGTTGAATGAATGCCTCAAGGCCTTGAAGTTTATAAGCAGTAATTGCTGCTTATATCATGCATAATTATAATTAGAACAGAAATCTTACTTTCACTGGCAATAAACAATACCCGAAGACTATAATTATAGCCTCTGATGAGTTTGGATTCAACCCACAACATTGGGGAGGTCCTTGCCCTCAATTGCAATCTGCCTCATCGCCACCCCTTATTTTTGTCGACCTAGAGTTTTTTTCTTAGATGGTGATTTAAGGCTAAAAATTAACTTGAACCAGTACAGAAATGATAACGCACTTATACAGTTAAAATAATTGTAAGCTTTTTGATATTAATTAAATGTATGAAGATATATTATTTAAATTATTTTTATGACTTTTATCATCTTAAATATTTAGTCAGTAATGGACGCATTAAAATTTTTATTGCAGAAATGAAAAGATGGTACTAAATTATGCTTTAATGATTTTTTTTTTTTTCAGATTGTTTAGAGCCCAGAAACTATTTTTTGAAAATTATTGAAAGTGAGTCGCGGAAAGGATAGGACCTAAAAAGTTAACAATATAACTTCCTGGCTTCTAAAAAATCTAAAAAAAATCAGAGTAGCATAATTTGGTGCTCTATATTCACTTCTATAATAAAAATTATGCAGAATATCCATTACTTAAAAAAAAGCATTTTATATTGACAGTTTTGTTACGTTACGTAACTTCTACGCATTACACAACATTGTGTCAACATCCTGAGCAATTGTAAACATCTTATTGTGACGTGTGATCAATCTGAATTACGAAAAAATCAAGAGCTACTGTGACGTAGAATTTCAGTTCTTGCTACAAAATAACATACAAATTAGAAAATAATCCAAACTCTGTACAATTGACACAAATTCAAACCAAGAATTGCAGCAAACTCAACGTAGCGTAACAAATACCAGTAAAGAAAACAGAGTTAAATCGAATTATTATGTAACTCGATATATATATATATATATATATGCTCCATTCGAATGATAAATTTTATATTTGACCTATGAAACAAAATATGAACTTTCTATATGTGTTGCTTAGAATCAAAATGATGTAGATCCACAGAAAAATAATAAAAAAAAAAATAAAATAAATAAATAATTTCATATCCTTTGAAGCAAAATGGATCTACTAAATCTTAAGAAAATCAACACATACATTTTATTTTTTTTGTATTGTTTCCAATACAGACAAGTCCAGTTTTTTTTTAAAGATATTTTCAACAACATAATTGAAGCATACTAATTTTTTACAAACTAAAGAATTTTACTTATTGATTTTACTAAAATATTTATCACCTTCTTTTAAGTATCGATTATCTGCCAAGAGGTTTGATATGATATATATTTATAAAATGTCATGCTACTATATTGCAAAATCTTTGAAGACCGCAAACAACATTCCTTGTAGCAAAGTGAAAAATTGCTCTAGCAAGGGAGGAAGTTTGAGAAGTTTCATCTGCAGATCGATCGCTTTCAGAAGAGTGAGTAAACTTTATAAAACAGAGAAGAACGAAGATACACCAAAGTTTAGATCGGAAAGAAAAATATAAAACATTTTTTTTTTAAGAAAATCACCTTTTAGAATATAGAGAATAAAATTAAATGATGACAGTAATTGTATTACCAAGAATTTTAACTTAACAATATTGTAAATATAAAATCTTTAACACCAGTCACATAACGTTCATATTATATATAAATAAACTTCAATCAAATTCTGTAGTTATATAAGAAATTATTTAGCTAAATTTTTATTTGATTAGTGTTAAAAAACATGTTTGTTGTTTTTAAATTGGTATATAATGTTTATTTACTATATATTTATATATATATATATATATATATATATATATATATATATATATATATAAGGCTTTTGTTAAACACAAAAGTGTACATATAGAATAATATTATGAAATACACATTACATAATAATGAAACACAACAGACACACATACATAATTATAAAATGGACAATAGATAGCAGTTATAGAATAGAAACTCCCCAGCAATACAAAATAATAGGTGAAATTGAGCGTGTTACATCATATTATATTATATCATATATATATATATATATATATATATATAGGTACATATAAAACAATATATGATATATAGAAAATAAAAAGAATGAAAAGTTTGGTGCTTAATTGCTATATGATAATCATAATAGAGACCATATTAAGTCTCCCTTGGCATAATCGCTGATAGGTTTAGTTCTAGATTTACAGCTATTTAAATGGTATTGGCTACAGTGTTTTTTTATATATATAATACACAAATATAAACAATTTAATTTTCCTATTTATTAAATTAAATTTGTAAGTTATAATAGAAGACAAAATTTTATGGAGTTAAGAAAATTATTGCAAATATTGCGTTACAAAGGAATATCAATAAATCATTGAGAAGATTTGATGATTAAATGTCAAAAGAGGGTTTTTAGTAAAACAGAGTTACAAGTGTCCCTACGCCTTTGCATGTGACGTCAGATTCAGGGTCACAACGGATGACGTCATCCATGATTGTGGAGCTACAACCATGTTTTATTTAGCATAACATTGAATGAGATAATTATTTAAAAAAAATTAAATAAGAAATTCATAAAATTCATAATTCTGAGGCGAGGAAAATTTTACAAGTTAAAAAAGAAAATT